>PVLD010006559.1:74684-99613 GCA_004027595.1 Dinomys branickii | reverse complement strand
TTTTACGTCTGTCAAGATTTGACTTGTAAAGTTAGGTGCTCCATTATTAGGTGCATAAATGTTTAGGATCGTTACCTCTTCCTCTTGTAGCTTTCCCCTAACTAGTATGTAGTGGCCTTCTTTATCTCTTTTGACTATTTTTGGTTTGAAGTTTACATTGTTTGCAAACATAATAGCTACCCCTGCTTTTTTCTGGGGCTGCTAACTTCTTGAAGTAAAAAGTCACTGTGTGCAGGGAGGTGTGCTCCCTCACCTAGGTGCTGTATATGACCTTAACATGGCAAAGGAGCTAGAAGCCCTTTTCGTTTCAATCAGAAACTGGTCTTTCAACTGACGCTGGTGCAAGAGGCCTGTGCTACACTGTGCCTCTCTGGACACCATTGTGGTCAGTTCACTCATTTCCTGTAACTGTTTTCCTCTTCTCTGTCTCCATTCTCTCCTGATGAACCCTGACAGCTCAGCCCAGTGGTCATTTCTTCTTCCTCAGAGTTTACAGAGCCCCCACTGGGTGCATGCTAACATGAAATTCGTAAATTATCTCTTTTTTGCTATTTGTACCTTTGTGCAGTGCTGGTTTCTCCTACAGCCTACTAAGGTTTGGGCCATCAATGCTACTTAAACTCTGTACTGCTTGTTATTTTGATCCTTTTTGTTTTTCTCATTGAGATACAGATTTTGAGACAAAGGGGAGTACAGGTTATTTCTAGGTGGTTTTATTTAATAGATAAGCAAAATGACAAGAAAAGGGAATGGATAGGAGCTGAGGCGCAGTCACCTCTAAACTACTACCCCATGAAGGGGTACACACTTCGACTTACAAGATGAATCTCTCCCCTAGGTGTGGAACTGTTCGTAAAGGTCCCATATTGAATGAATTAAATATTTTGAGGTGGAATAACTCTGTTACTTAGGGGAGTGAATTTTTGGAGATGACACTTGACCTTTTCTCTAAGCCAAAATTGCCTTATTTTGATCTTTTCTTCCGTCCTTCCTTCCTTCCTTCCTGAGCATGTTTCACATATAGGGATCATTGTAAGGATACTAAAAGCCTGTCACCATGTCCTTCTCCAGGATTCACCAGCTCACTGTCACTTACGCCATCTTCTTGGTGCTCCATAAATGGCCGCCAGTGCTGGCTTGCTCCCTGGAGCCTCTCACTCAGGGCCTTTTCCCGGTTAACCTGTGGTCTCACAGGTTTCTCTTAGCTCCCTGCTTGGAAATCTGTATAAGGGGTGGGGGTTTGGTGGAGAGTAAGGTGTGACAGGGTTGCAGGTAGCTTTTGAGCTGAATCACTTGTGTCCAGTCTGGGCGAGGGATAGCAGGAGCAATGAGGGGCATCTCGGCCAAGCTCTAGGGACAAGAAAACCTTCCACCTCTGGGCCGGTTGGTTTTTCCAGCTTTCATCCCCAGGTTTCTTCTTTTATTAGTGGGCTTTAGAGGCAGGTAGACAGTGCTTGGTGTTTAAAAAATGACATCTCTGCTCCCTTTCTCTGCTGTTTCTCTTTCCAGCTTCTATTCAGTCCTCTTCACCATAAGTGATCTTTGAGGAAAGAATTGGCCTGTTGTGTGGCATGGAACCCCTGTTGTGAAGTAGAAAGAATTCAGAGTTTGCCCTCAGAAGCCCTGGTGGGTCACCAGAGGCCTTCATGTGCTGTCAGTGTGTTTTGATTTAGGCCAGGGAGTAGTCTCTGCAAAGTGCTCTGTGGTAGGGATTCAAGTGAGAGGCCATTCACGTCCCAACCAAAAGATGCAGCAGAATCCTGAAACTCACAACTCAACAGCTCACCTTTATTTCATATTGTATTTATATATTGAGGTATAATGTCCCTGCTACAGTAAATGACACAAAGACTCCAGTCTTCTGCAGGTGACTGTTCACACATGTCAGTGTCCTGATGCACTGCCCAGATCTGCACATTGGACATCAGTCTGTAGCAGACTCCTCTCTGTGTTTCACCAGGGCAAACCCCAGCTCCATTCATCTGACTTCCCCAGCCAGAGAGACCTTTGGTCTGTTTTTGGACCTCTTGTGACCAGCATCACAGCACAAGATCCTGTGTCTGGCCTCTTGCCTTCACTGTCATGTCTGTAACTTATCCTCAGGGCCACCAGTTATTCAGATTTATGATGTGCTTTTTTACTGCACAACTCCAGATTACTTCTGTTGTCTTAAAGGACATTTGGATTAGTTCCAGCTGTTGGCTGCATGAAGGCAGTGCCAGGAATAGCTGTAGTCACGTCTTCAGTGGGTGTAAGCATTTAACTTTCTGAGCTGTGTATGTAGAAGTGTTGTGGGGGATCAAAGGGTTTAGGGATGTTAGTACCTTTTCCCCAGTGGTACATCCCCACAGCAATGTGGGGGACAGTGCCACTTGTTAACATGTAGGCCAGCACCTGGTATTATCCAGGTATATGTCTTTATACCAAGCACCTTTGTTGGTTTTGAACACAAACTCAAATTTGAGACTCCCAGGGTATAGTGACAAGATTGGAAAGGATGATTTAAGAGAGAAAGCCTGTAAGCAAAGGGATGGTAGGATTTGATGACTGTGTGTGCATGGGTGTACATGCTGTGGGTATGCATGCACGCGTGAGCTTGCAAGAGAAGGGAAGAGGAGGGAGACACAGGTATGCACCCCAGGAGAGTAGGAGAGCTAACTCAGTACTGATTGTGAGAGACCTGGTGTAAGGCGATGATGTGGGGAGTGGGTGTGGTGCCAACCTTTCCAAGGAGAAATGTCCAGCAGCCAGGGGTAGGTGCAGGGAGCCTAGAAGAGTAGTTCTGTCAAGGAGCACAGGGATGGGTTGTCCTAGAGGCCAGGAAAAAGCCAGTTTTCCCAGTTGGATGGGACAGAGCAGAGGACCCAAGAGGAGGATTGTGGTGGGCAGAGCAAGTGTGGAGGGCTGTGGAGTGATGGAATGGGCACAGTTCAGCCAGACCACTAGCCTCGATGAAGCTGCTCAGCAGTCAGAGCCAGTTTGGCTGTGTCTCTCCCGTTTCAGGCAGTATGTTCAGGGCTGGGTGTAGTACTTCATTCCATTCCAGATAACATTGTAGAGGACTGAAAAACAGGAAGGTGTTTTCCTTAATCTCTCTGCCCAGACATGGCTGTTAATGACATGTTGATATATTTCCTCCAGTCCTTTGTGTGCTTATACGTCATATGAATGTTCTTTAAATGTGTAGATACACAAACACATGTACTTTTAAACTAGTGCTAGGTTGTATCAGTATAGAGTTGTAGCTTTCTCATAGTTCAGGCTATACTCTCTCCCGAGGTGGGCTCTGGCACCTGTGTGCCACATGATACCTAAGCTCATAGGAGCTTGGGCTGTGCACAGCCATCCCATAGCTTCCAATAAGCATTTGACTTGTTACTTCTTTGGAAAAAAGTTCCGTTATGGATTTTTTTCAAGCATTTCCAGAAGTAGGGTAATAGAACAGTGGTCCGCCGAATCTTTTGAAAGGTAGCAACATGGCCAGTGTTGTTTCATGCGGTTACCCCATTCTCTACTGGTTTATTTAAAATTACATCTCAGGCACCATATGTTTTCAGCTGTGAGTGCTTAATTAAAGATATCTAAAAGGCATTGCTGTTCAACACCAAAAAAAATGCGAGATAGGTATTTTCATGGGCTCTTGGGTGGGCAGAGCACATCCTTGCCATATGGTTGCGTGGTGGCAAGTGGGATGTGCTAGAGCTGAGGAATACCCAGGCTGGTGCCAGGACTGGGATCATGAGGTCTCTCCAGCTCTTCTAGTTCTTTTGAGGTCAAGTTAAAAGATTGGAGTAAATGTCAGAAGCTAGTATCTGAAGCAGCTCAGATAAGAATATGTTTTGAAGCAGCAGCCTTTTCAAATTATTATTATTATTACTATTATTATTTTGAGACAGGGTTTTGTTGAGTCACTAAGTTGCCCAGGCTGGACTTAAATTTGCAGTTCTTATGCCTTAGCCTCCCAGAATGCTGGGATTATACGTGTGCACCACCATGCCCAGCTTCAGGCCTGCTTTCAGGTTATTAGTTTTGTTTGTTTGTTTCATATCCTTGATACTGGGAGTGGAACCCAGGGTCTTTCCACTTAGCTACATTCCCAGTTCTTTTTTCTTTTTTCTTTTGATTTAGGGTCTGGCAAAGTAGCCAACCCTGAGCTTATTACAAGCATGCATCACCACACCTGGCTCAGTTTCATTTTTCAATTGATCTTGTTCATTGAAATTTTTGGGAGCAGAAGGAGAGCTCAGTTGAGCAACCAAGAGGAATGTAAAGAGAAACTATGTCACTCGCATCTTGGGTATTGGTATGATTAGAAAATCCTTTTTTGCAAGACCAAAATACCCATTCCTACATGTAGGTGGAAAGCTGAATTACAAAGTAGATATTTTTAACTTGAAGGAAAAAACTCACTTTTATGTGTCTTTAAAAAAAAATCAAATCGTGGTGGCACATGCCTGTAATGTCAGTACTCTGGGAGGGTGAGAAAGAGGATCTCAAATTCAAGATCAGTCTGGGTAATTTACTGAGTTAGTGAGACCCTGTCTCAAACTTTTGAAAGGGCTAGGGTGTAGCTCAGTGTGAAGACCCTGGGTTCAATCCTTAGTGCTGCCAGATGTGAGTGTGTGTGTGTGTGTGTGCATGAAGGAAGTGGAATGCAGATATTTCTAACAATGGAAAGGAAGAAGTTCCAGTCTCTTTGGGATATAATTTGGAAAAGGTACATCCAGCAACCTGTGAGGTCCAGAGGCCATGTGTTTGCTCTGGTTACTGTTGGTGATGAAACAAATGGTGTCTCATTTCCTTCTTCTGAATGAAACCTGGGAACTAAATAAATTGGGTGCAGGATCTGAAGAAGAAGAGCAGTAAAGAGTGTAGCTCTCTAAAGATGCAATGAAGGGCAGAAGACAGAATGAAAACCATCCTTAGCTAGTGGAGGACTGGAGTTTTTTCTACCTAGGTTATGAAGAGGTCTTGGCACTGTGTCCAGAAGATATCTCTCAGGTGTGTGGGGCCATATTGGACTTGTCTACCCTGAGGTCCTTATCCATCCTTTTTTTTGTTGTTTTCTTTTATGGTACTGGAGGCTAAACTCAGGGCCTTCACACTGAGCTACCTTCTCAGCCCTTTTTAAAGTTTGAGACAAAGTCTCATTAAACTGCTGAGTTGCATAGGCTGAGCTTAAACTTGTAATCTTCTGACTCAGCCTCCCAGAGTGCAGGGCTAATAGGGCCACCTAGAGAACTGTGGAAAGAATGGATGGTGGGCTTTGGGGATACTCTTCAGGGTCAAAGTGGCTCATAGAGCAGATGTCATCTGCTTTCTGTGTCTCTGATGTTAGCCAAGACAGGAAGGTTTAGAATGATAAATCAGACTTTCCCTAATAATAATTGTTGTTCATTGAGTATTTCTCTGTGGCATACTTTCATTTTCTTAAGATCAAAAAGCCACTTTAGTTTACATTTGCTCTGGTCAAACATCCCAAAGTTTGGGCACTCCAGCCGCAAACCACAAGGTGTCCTATCTCTATGGCACATTGTTTGTCATTTCATTTTTAATTGCTTTAGGTTGGGGCTGGGGATATAGCTCAGTGGAATAAGCACCTGCCTAGCAAGCGCAGGGTCCTGAGTTCGATCCCCAGTACCGCCAAATAATTGCTTTAGGTTCTACCAGAGTAATATATGCACATAAGTTGCAAAAGTCAAGGAATCATAAGACTTTATAAGCAAAGGTTCGCTACTTACCCAGTCCTCCCAGAGAAAGCAACCACCTTTGACTGTTTCTTCTACCATATGTCTGTGGTTCTCAGTAATGTTCCTACCTTGATTTACCATCATCAGTTTTATGAGTTGCACAAATTATCTGTTGACTTTGTAGCCCCTGTACATAATGCCATTATCTCTGGTTCACTTCCCTCATCTTCGCAATATTTTACTTTTTGAGTAAGTCAGTAGTGAATGTTTATATTTATGCCTACACAAACAGTATTCATGTCTGAGCATAGTGCCATACTCTGATTTTTTTTCCCCTCTTTTTCCTTCTTTTTTTACCCAGTACTGGGGATTGAATCCAGAACCATTGCACTGCTTTGCATCTCCAGCACAACCCCACCCCCCCTTTGAGGCAGGGTTTCACTGTGTGGTTCACCTGGCCTTGAACTTGCTTACGTAGCCCAGGCTGGCCTTGAACTCCCAGGGATCCTCCTGCCTCAACCTCCTGAGTGCTGGGATTACAGGCAGGTGCTACCATGACTGCCTCCAGCCCCTTTTATCTTTTATTTTGAGGCAGATTCTTGCTAACTTGCTGAGTTGTCCATGCTAGGTGGGCTTGAACTTGGGATCCTCTTGCTGCAGCCTTCCAGTGTGCTGGAATTATAGATATGTGCCACCATGCCTGGCCATTTTTTTGTTTGTTTGTTGGCTTTTCTGTTTGTTTTTCTAGGGGAAAAAATGCCTTTTAAAAAACTAAGTGGTTTTCTGCATAACTATTGTTAATTCTTCCTATATGCTTCAGTTGCATCTCAGCATAATTATCCCCAGACTCTACTGCTGGAGTCTTTGTCAGGTGTGTATCATTTCTAGGATCTCCCTTCTGCAGCCCTGCAGGCAGTGGCTACAGAGGTGATGAGGGCAGTTCTCAGTGGGCTCATCTGTCAAGATGCATGGCTCCAGACTATTGTCCTGCATCAAGTCTCTTGTTTCCTATATCCTGTGTGTCATTTGACAGGCATCCTGGAAAGTGGCTTCTGGAAATTAGCTTCTGGAGACTGCTGATTTGGGCTCCTCAGTGGAACATAATTCCTTCTTCTCCTTTTTTTTTTTTTTTTTTGTTCTGTAGTAGGTTTTTTTGTCTTTTTGTTTTTATGAGACAAGGCCTCACTATGTAGTTCAGGCTGACCTTGAACTCACGGCAATTCTCCTGCCTCAGCCTCCTAAAAGCTGAAATTACAGGTATGCACCACCACTCTCAGCTTACCCTTTTTTTGAGACAGACTTGAACTGCTGGAAACTTGTAGAAATCACCTTGCCTTAGCTGTTGAATGGTCAGTTATAGGCATTCACTATCATGCCTGGCCAACATGCTTTTATTTCTCAAAAATCTCCCCTCTTCTTGTCAATCTAACTTTTCATTCCTGTTAAATGGATACAATGTGATGGCTTATCTCTGTCGAAAATAGTTTCTACACTTTGGTCTTCCTGCTGAGTTTCTGTTACCTCCAGATTACTCTTTTCTTCTGGATTTCTATGTGCCATGTTAGGGTGTCCAGGAACTCCTGGTTGACTGCTCACTGCAGGGAAACAGGTGTTCAGGCCACCGGGTCTCTGAGCAAGTGGGGCTTGTCTTTTAGGAGCATTTCCAGAGTCTCATTGGGCTGCAAATTTTCTTGAGTCCTTTCTGCAGCGTATGGTCTCTTAGGACCTGGGCTGCAAGGGTCTCCACAGTTAGTGTGAATCAGGTCACAGATGACCACTTAGCCTATCTGTTCAACATGCCTCTTCAACTGGATTAATCCCCCTCTCAAGTTTATGCCTTCCCAGAGTGCAAACCTCCAGTGTCTTCTAATGTGAGGTTGGTTATATACAATGTGAAGTGGGGAGTGGATACAGGGAAAACAGAGAATGAAACTGGTGTCTACCAGAACCTCCACCTCAAATCCAGGGCTGGACTTGAGCAGTGGAAAGCATGGAATATCAGGGACACTTGCCCTTACCTCTCTTACAGGTAGCTGGTAAATATGTGATAGATATCTTTTTGATATGACAAAGTTGGTTTTATTTCATGGGGTCTACTTCTGGTTAAATACCTAGGAAAACCTTCATCATCCTGATATTGTATAACTTCCTCTGGTGTCTTTTGGTGCTTCATGATTTGGGTTTTAAACACATGGTAAAGTGTACCACCTGCAAGCTGTGGGTTTCTGTCTCAAGTGGGCAAACAGACTCATTGTACATACAGCAGCACTTTGCCAGGAAGCCACTTAAGAGGGGCGGGCAGAAATTCCTCCTGCCCTACAAGAGGGCACTTGACTGATGAATGTTGTGGTTCTCAAAAGTAGAAGAAACCTACAGAGGTTTCTGTTGGGCAGAACATAAATCTGTCACACAAATGCATGGGAAGAAGCCCTTTGTTCCCCTGAAGTCAAATGACTGAGCTCAATGTTTCTGTGTTGGAAACCTGTAGGAGACTAGAGGAGTGGCACTCTTGGGAATTGGTGGATCCTTTGGGAAAGAAAGTGAGCCATGGAGAGGGCTTGACAGCATGGGTGGGGGAGCAGTGGTGAAGTGAGTGGGGTCACAGAGGCCTTAGTGAGAGGTGAGGGGGCCCTTGGGTGGGAACCAGGGCCTAGGGATAGGGTAAGGAAGGAGGCACAGGGGAGGCCAGTTAGTTCTTCAACATACCTGAAGGAATACCCTTCCCGCTGGAGCTGTGCTGCTGGCATCAACCATGACAGTATTTGTCAAGTGAGTTAGTTTCCCAGTGGGACCACAGCTGTGCCCAAGGGAGCCACAGGTACTCATTGAGCCTCCATCTCCTGAGAAGAGGGGGCACTAACATCACTATGTGGTGGTAATATGTTCAGATGCTGTCTTTTTTTTGTTGTTTTTTCAAGACAATCTTGCTATATAGTCCAGCCTGGCCTGAACAACTCACTATGTAGCCCAGGATAGACCCAGACTCACGTAACTTCCTGCTTCAGCCTCCCAAGTGCTAGGATTATAGGCGTGTGCCACCATGCCCAGCTTGAATGCTGTCTTATTGTTCAGTCAGGCAGATTATTCTCTGATTTATTTATTTTTTGGTATCAGAAATCAAACTCAGAACCTTGTGCTTGCCAGGCAGGTCCTGTGCCACTGAGTTATATCCCTGGACCTCTGATTTATTTCTTTAATGTATCATTAGTGCTTCCTGTGTATCTAGTGCATATCAATTGTTGTCATCCTCAGAGTACTCTGAAGTGACACTGTCGTGGCCCTCCCTTTTCAGGGAGGACATAGCAATGCTAGGAGGTGCTCTGAGGGGCAGACTGTGCCAACCAGCCTCAGAACAGGGTTGGCTCACCATATTTCAAATTGCTGGGGAGACAAGGAACCACATTAGCACACTTAGACTTTGATGTCCGTATATGCTTTCCCCAGGCACTCAGTTTGACTTTTTGTTTTTTCTATCCTGGACTGGGATTAGATTACTGCTGTGGTATTTGTTTTTCAGTGATACTGAGCAGTGAACCCAGGGTCTCTCACTGAGCCTCATCCCTAGGCCTTTTTATGTTTTTAAGACAAGGTCTCATTGTATTGCTTAGACTGGCTTTGAATTTGTGGGCTTCCTGCCTCATCTTCCTGAGTAGCTGGGACTATAGGTGGGTGAGTTTTTGGGGTTTTTGTTTTGTTTTGTTTTGTACCAGGAATCAAACTCCAGACCTTGCGCTTGCCAGGCAGGAGCTTGTACTGCTGAGCTATGTCCCTGGCACTGTAGGTGGGTGACACCATACCCACTTCTGGAAGGCAGCTATACTAACCACTATACCACCAATGCCTTCATATACCTACTTCTGATAAATTGAGTTTTCAAGTTGGTGGGGAGACAAGGAACCACAGGCCCAAGCTGGACAGAAGCTGGGCCAGTGCTAGACCTGTCTTTTTTTTTTTTTTTTTTTTTTTTTTTTTTGGTACTGGGAATCAAACTCAGGACCTTGTGCTTGCAAGTGGCCAGACTGGAATTGGAGCCCAGGCCCTTTGTCCTCTGTATATCCTGCCAGGCCCAGCTACCCTAAACTTCCACCTACTCCATCACATGCCTTTCCCTGGTAACCCTGACCTCTACTGCCTAGAAGTGCTTGTTTAAGGCTTTGTTCCCCCAGTGCTTGCCTCACAGACTTATGGTCCATGAACATGCATGGTAGTACCATTCCTTTGGGGTTTTTTGCTTATTTTTGAGACAGGGTCTTACTGTGTAGTTTATGCTAGCCTTGAACTCACTGTGTAGCCCAGACTGGCCTCCAACTCATAGCCATCATCCTGCCTCAGCCTCCTGAGTGCTAGGATTGTAGGTGTGTGCCACTACATCTGATGGCAGTACCATTCCTTATGTTAAAAATAGCATGTTATCTTGTCCAACTGCCTTAGTTACTTTTCTCTGGTTGCTGAGACAAAATACCCAGTGCCCAAAATTAAGGAAGGAAAGGTTTATTTAGCTTACAGTTTGTGGAGATTTCAGTCCGTACTTGGCTGGCTCAGAGGCAGAGTGACACATAGCAGAGGGCAAATGTTCATGGGAGCAGAACACAGCAAAAACAGCAAGAGCAAAAAGGGAGGAATGGCGGCAAGCAGCCTCTTTCCCTCCTTTACATTGCAAAAAACTGCCTACCCCTACCCAGGGGGTTTGTAGCTCTCACAGTCTCTATGCCCTCCTCTTCCATAGGCTTAGGATGTGTACAAAGTAAGCACCTCACCTTCCTGCTGAGTCACTCAGCCAAATCTCTAGACTCCCCAAGTTGACACAGTGTATCAACCATAACACCCAACACTGATGACCCATAACACCCAACACTGATGACTGCCTGTTGCATGCAGAGGTGAATGCTACCATTTTACTTTTGGGGTGTTTTTTAGTACAGTGAGGCTGACAGACAGGATGTATGTTTCATATGGGAGGTCCACAGGTGGCTCCAGGGTTTCTGTGAAGCAGATGGCTGGAGTGCTAGGTGAGATCAAGGTGGAAAGCCCCATCAGAGGTGATGGACATTCAAGTAGTATAAAGGAACAGCCAGATCACTGTCCCTTGGGCATGGGAGCAGGTGGCGTGGCCAGTGCTAAAGTGGGCTACTGGGCAGGCCTTGCTGGTAAGGAACAAAGCATGAGACCAGGTAGGCAGGACCATAGCCCACCTGCTTCCTTCACTCATCAGCAATAATGTGACTTGGAGAGTAGATGAAACAGGGAACTGAGACAAAGGCCCACTGGGAGGGATTGCTGCAAGACTTTAGGGAGTTGGAGGAGGCCATGGGGAAGTGAAAGGGACTTCCAGATATCCTGTATGGGGCCTTGGTGCAGAAATAAGGATATCAGGAGGTTTTCGTGATATGTCATCTTCTGGCTGCTCAGGCAGTGCCTTTAAGATACACTTATGTTCCAGGGGCAGTTCTGGATAATGAGGGCATCCTTATACCCCTTGATAAGGGGAGTTCCAGTCCTATAATGATAGATAAACCCCTAGAAGGCTCCAGTCTAAACCAGATACCAGTAGATCCTGGCCAGGGGGAACAGATACAGTTACAACCACCAGGAGTAAGCTAATCCATGGGCCAAGGAAGAGCTGGCCTGGCCCTGGTCACACAAGGGGTATGTGCTCTGAGCTATTGTCCATCCCTAAATCCACCTTGTCAGAGGGCAGGCTGGTTGCATCAGGCAGGAGCTCCAGGCTTCTATTGGCTGGTGCTAATGCCACTATGGCACCGTAAGTCCCTATTGTTCTGCAAGCATATGGCTAATACTGGGCAGAGCTGTGGTGGAACTGATATTTAGGGTCCAGACTTGTAAGCTGACACCAGTTTTCTCCCTGACATCTCTGACCAGCAGGTCCTTGTTTCCCAACACTGACCTTCATCCTTTATTATATGGGGTCTACTTTCAGTTTAGGGACATTTCCTTGTATGATAGTTTTCTTCAGTGGTGCCAAAGCTCAGCTACTTCTGAATTACATCCCCAGCCCTTTAAAAATTTTTTTGAGACAGGGTCTTGCTAAGTTGCCTAGGAGAGGCTCAAACTTGTGGTCCTTTTGCTTCCATCTCCCAGAGTGCTGGAATTACAGGTTTATGCCTCTGCCTGGCTCTTCTATTTTATGGGCATGATCCTTAAACCAGAAACAGGAAGAAAAACAGTTTTTAAAATAGATTTTCTGGACTGAAAAGAGTACTCAGGACCATCTTGTTTTACTCATCAGCCATTCAACATGAAAAGGCTGCCTGGGTGGGCTTTCTGGGGGGAATGTGGGAGTGACAGAGCATGAGCTGCCCTGCAGAGAACCCTGATGTCTGGTTGGAGCAGCTCTTTCCTCTTAAGTTCTGCTTGTCCGCTCATAGCAGCCCCTCCTTCACAGCTCTTGGCAGAACTGGCTGACTGCTTCTCCCAGTTCAGTTTCCTGCTGTTGAGGAGCGTGTTCTAGCTTGTCAGGATAGGCTTATTTCTGGCTTTCAGCCAGGTCAGTGATCCTCAAGTTCTGAGTCACTAACAGCTGGTACTTTTACTATCTATGTCATCTATGGCATTACACTGGCAGAACAGAACAGAGCTTGTCTTCCAGCACATTTAATGGCATCTGGTGCACTATGCCTGTGGCTAAGCAAGTGCCTTTCTTTGGTCAGGTTGTTGTTGTCATATCTCCTTCAAGCTATCACAGTAAGCTGTGTCCTGAGGTTCATCTTTGGCATGAGCCAGGTATTTTTGCTATAGCAGAGACACTCTACTGTATGGGAACTTACGGTCTGATAACTAGCCAATGTGGCTGGAGGCACCACTGTGGGAGAACTGTTCTTAGAGCCTGGCTTGGCCCTCAGAGGTTACTGCTGGCCAGCACAGAACTCATCAGTGCAACCACATCCCCTCTCAGTCTCCTCTGCACTCCTTTTATGTTTGCACCTGGTGTCCTGGCTGCATTACAGTATCATGGCCTCCCCACTTTCTACTTAGTCAGCCTCCATGCCGTGCTACTTGGGTACAAATGTTTGTGTCTGCTGCTCTGCCTTGAGAGCTTCTGTTAATATGTAACTCTGTGGCCCTCAGCTCCTATTAGGTTGCTGTGTAGCTGGTTAGCCTTATAGTCCCCTTCTTCCACTGTTCTTAGAAGGTGGAAAGAGGAATAGAGAGGACTTGGGGGCACAGGTAAGCCAGCCTTCTGAAAACAGATCTGCTCTGTCACTTCTGTTGAAAATGCTCAGTGGCTCCTTAGAGCCTACCAGTTAATGTTACCATCTCCAAGGTGGAGTATCTGTCCCACGTCAGCCTCAGCATGTGTGTATTGGGTCTTTGCTGGCCTTCCACCGTGTGGTGTGCCTGTGCCTTTCTTGCTTACAAATGTGATCCTGCCCTGTATGTGGGCTGGTTCTTAAATTATTGTCCCATGTAATTTATCTTTCGTTGTGGTCCCAGGGACCTTTCCCCATGTCCATCAGCTCCACCCCTGAATGCCACACAAGCAGGAACCTATTGCTGTCTCCTCACCAAAGTTTAGGCTTCAGAAAGCAGAATGTAATGAGGCACTCCAACCATGCTTATTGAGTAAAGGATCTAGCAGTGTGATGGGTCTTCTGTTTTCTTTCCTTTTTGCAGTACTGAGGACCAAACCCAGGGGCATTCTATCACTGTGTTAGCCCTTTTTTATTTAGTATTTTGAGACAGGGTCTTACTAAGTTGCCCAGGTTGGACTCAATCTTGCAATGCTGCCTCAGCGTCCTGAGTAGCTGGAGTTACAAGCGTGCATGACTACTCCTGTCTCTTTCTTTTTTTTTTTTTTTTTTTTTGAGACAGCTTTACTGTATAGTTCAGGTTGGCCTTGAACTTTTTATGTAGCCCATGCTGGCCTTGAACTTGTGGCCATGTACCTGGCCTTTCTCTGAGTTCTTCAGAGGTCATAGGTATGATACTTGCAGTCCTACATGCATTCTTTTGTACCCTGGGCTTGGTTGACTTATGTTTGGAGTGGTGAGAGTGCTTTCAAGCATCGTTTGGGTTGGGTTTGTTTATTCTACTCAGAGCCCTGACAGACTTATTTGTTCATCAGCAAGCCCAGTGCTGGAAGGACAGGCAGGGAGGAGACCCACTCTACCGGGAAGGAGGCAGGCTATTGAACAGACCAAAGGAGCTAGTCTTGATGTGTTCCATTTTTTCTAGTAACTGTACACCCACTCTTTCTCTGTGTGTGCATGTGCATGGGGAAGGGAGTATATGCTATTACTCTGGGAGAGCTCATCCTGGTTTGTGTGCATGGCTCTTTATCCCTCGGAGCAGCAGTACAATATAAAACCTTTAGTAGGATTTTCTCTCTTATTATACCTGTGTTGGCAAATATGTCTTTAAGATATTTTTCCCATTTGTGTGATCTGTCTCTTGCTGTTCCCAGTTAGACGTTGTTGAAGTTGGGGGTGGTCTGTTTGATCCCATTAGGAGAATATGCATTATCTCATATAGGGCCCCTCACCTTGGGAGAGACTGGGAGATGAATTTTGTGCCCTCTTCCATTTTATAGTAGAAGAATCTGGAACTGAGATCCGATTGTGCTCAGCGGCAGAATTGGGTAGGGAACTAGGTCATTCAAAGGGCAGGAATTGGAGGCTGTCTGGCCCCGCAGTTGTCTAATACATGCTTAGTTTTGTGTTGGTTATGATCATTCTGTAGGGGTGCACTCATCTAACCCCCTCATGCCAGCGACTTCCTCTTTGCTTCATGGTGACAACCTTTCCTATTCCTTTCTTCTCATGGCCCTCCTTTGTTACTACCTTGCTTTGTTGAGTGCCTCTCGCTTCATACCTCTCCAGGATGTCAGCTGGTTGGAATAGTAGGGACAACATGGTCCCGTTAGGAGAATGTGATAGCTGTTATTCATGGCCTGCTGACTAGGGCCCCTGAAGAGCAGACCCTTTGGGGTGTGTAAATGTCTCTTCTCCTTTTGTGTTTCAGCGAGGATGCCATGAGGAAAGCTGGAGTGGCCCACAGTAAATCTAGCAAGGATATGGAGAGCCATGTGTTCCTGAAGGCCAAGACCCGGGTAAGGCCCTGTTGGGTGGAGCCCTGGCAGAGAGGCTGAGGGAAGGGAGTATTGCAGATTCTAAGAACCTTCTGTGGGGATTTTGGAAATAGGGTGATGATTTGTTCATTAATATACATGAATTGGCTTTTTACTGAAGTACTCTGTATGCTCCTCTGTGTCCATAGAACACTGAGTGGCACTAGGATAAAAGCCTAGCCTTCAACCCTGGACACTGCTGGCATCTTCCATCATCTGTGGCCAGCCCTAAGGGTCCTGCAGGGACTGACTCAAACCCCGCTGTTCCTGTGGAAGGAGGAGCACTCTAAGAACTGACTCATTCCTTGTCTTCAGCTTCAGTGAGGGTCCAAGCTGAAACCCCCAAGGCTTTGATGCATGGGCACAGAATGGTTCCTGTCCCCTTTTGTGAAGTGAGCCAGACAGTGGTTGAGACTGAGACTTGGAACATCACAGAGAGAGGATTTCTGCTGTATGGGTTCTTGCCTTGGGTCAGGTTGGGCTTAATATGAGCACCTCCCTTCATCCATTCTTGGGCAATCATTTTAATAGAAAGGAAGCAGAATGGCAGGAAAGAAATGTAGCAGAAGTGGGGAAAAATGAACATATTTGTTAGCACATTGATGGGTAGGCAAGAGCTCCAAGAGCGTATGTATGTACTGAGGTGTAGGGCAGGGTGAGTTCTGCTTTGTGGATATGTGTGCTTAAGCAGTTTGTTTTCCTTTTAAGAGCCTTATCAAGATGGAATTCATATATTATACAATTCATTCATTTAAAGTATACAGTTCAGTTGTCTAGAGTATTCAAAAGTTGTATGGATTATCACTGCAAAGTAATTTTAGAAAATTTTCCAAAGAAACTTGGTACTGATTAGGACTCACACCCTTCTCCCCCAGCCATCAGCAACCACTTAACTCCTTCCTGTTGCCATGGATTTGCCCACTCTGAACTTTCCATGTAAATGCATATAGGACCAGGTATGTAGCTCAGTGGTAGAGTGCTTGGCTGTGTGAGGCCCTAGGTTCAATCTCTAGCACTGGGGGGGGCAGGGAGCAGAAAAAAAGTCATACAATGTATGTTTTGTTTTTTATTTGGTTGTTTTTTGAAACTAGTTTCTTTTAGTATAATGTTTTCAGGGTTTTTCTGTGAACCATATTGTAGCATGTATTTGATATCTTTTTATTGTCAAATAATATTCCATTTGTGGATGGATAATATCGCATTCCAAATATCCATTTATTAATTAATGGACATTTGAGTTGTTACCAGTTTTTGGCTGCTGTAAATAATACTGCTATAAATACTTGTGTGTAAGGTTTTTTGTGAACTTATGCTCTCATTTCTTTTGGGTACATACCTAGGAATGGAGTTGCCAGAGTATATGGTAACTCCACATTCAAGAAATTTTTTTTTCAGTGCTTAGGGATTGACCCCAGGCTTTTACACTGTGCTACATCCCTAGACATTAAAAAAAAAAAAAAAAAAATATATATATATATATATATATATATATACACACACACACACACACACACACACACATATTTATATATAATATTTACTTATACACATATAAGCACACACACACACACACACACACACACACAGAGAGCAGAAAGAGGGAGAGGGAGGGAGGGAGAGAGAGAGACAGAGAGATAGACAAGAGTGTGTGCCAGGCAGGCAGGTAGGTAGGTGGGGTCTAAGTTGCCCAGGTGAGCCCAAACTTGCTATCCTCCTGCTTCACTCTGCTAGAATGCTGGGCTTTAGGCAGGTGCCATTATCCCTAGCTAGATTTAACCTTTTCAAGATCTGCCAGGCTGCTTTCCAAAGTAAATGTACTATTTGAAATGCACCAATAAGTTACAGATTCAGTTTCTTCCTGGTACTTGCTATTGTCTTTTGCATTATAGCCATCTCATTGCCTTTTTGATTTACATTCACTTGGTGATTGATGCTGTTGAGAATGTTTTCATTTGCTAATTATTAATTATTTGTACATTTTCTTTAGAGAAATGGCTCTTTCTATCCTATGCTTTCCCCCAGCTCTTCCCTAGGACTGGGGATTGAATCATTTGAGCTGTATCCCCAGCCCTTTTCTAAATTTTTTATTTTTACTTATTTATTTCTTTTTGAGGCAGGATCTGGCTATGCAGTTCAG
The DNA here is from genome assembly GCA_004027595.1 of Dinomys branickii. NCBI lineage: Eukaryota > Metazoa > Chordata > Mammalia > Rodentia > Dinomyidae > Dinomys > Dinomys branickii. The sequence continues at coordinate 82,701 of PVLD010006559.1, read as the reverse complement.
GCTGGTCTTAAACTCACTTTGTAGACCAGGCTGGCCTGGAATTCACAATGTTCTTCCTGCCTCAGTCTCCTGAATGCCGAGATACAGGCGTGCACCACCACGCTCAGCTCTAAATTTTAAATTTTGAGGCAGTCTTGCTAAATCTCTTAAAATTCCCAGGTTGTGCTCAAACTTGCAGTTCTACTGCCTCAGTCTCCCAGAATGCTGGGATTACAGGCACACCTGGTTCTTTGCCCATTTTTCTTTTTTCTTTCTTTTTGCAACAGAGTTTCACTATGCTGTTCAAACTGGCCTCAAACTCACTTTGTGTAACCCAGGCTGGTTTTGAACTCACAACAATCCTCCTGCCTCAGGCCCCTGAGTGCTGGAATTATAGGCTGCTGGGATTACAAGCATGTTCCACTATGCCTGGCCTCTGCCCATTTTTAGGTTGGGTTGTTGGTCTGTCTGTTACTGGGTTTGAATAGTTCTTTGTGTATTTGTATATAAGTAAGTCTCTTATTAGACACATAATTTTTTTTTTCTTTTTGAGACAGAGTTTCACTGTGCAGTTTAGGCTGGCCTTGAGCTCATTTCTGTAGCCCAGGATGGTCTTGAACTTGCAATGATCCTCCTACCTCAGCTTCCTAAGTACCGGGATTACGAGTGTGTGCCACCATCCCTGGCTGGATGCGTAATTTGCAAATATTTTGGGAATAGGATATTTTTATTGGTTTTGTTTGTATTTTCTTAGAAAAGAATGTTTTTTTTTTAGAAAAGAATTTTGATAAAGGGTTACTGAACTATTTCCCCTTTTAGAATGTAGACTTGTTGACTCAGTATTATTATCTATTCATAACAAAAAAATTCCAAACTTAATGGCTTACTATAGCAAGTTAGTATTGTTCTTGATTCTGTGAATCAGAAGTTGGGTCATTTGGAGTTGCCTGGCTAGGCCATTCTGCTGGTCTCACTTCTGACTTTTCTTGTAACTGCTTTCAGGGAGCGGCTGAGCTGAGGCCAATAAAGACTCCATCATGTGACTCAAATCAGTTTTCCTTGTGTGGCCTCCACGTGGTACCTTTCTTTAATGGCAGAGCTCAGACTTCATTGAAACACTATAGTGGCTTCAAGAGGAGAAAGTAAAAGCTGCCAGTCCTGAGCAGAGATTCTAAAACATCATTTGGATACAGGAAATCTTAAGACCAATGCAAATTCAGGGTAGAGGAAGTCACCCCTACCTGTTGGTGTGGGCAGCTGTCTGTATATACAGGGACCATCATGGAGATTAGCTACCTCAGGGACCCTACCAGCAACTGACGAGTAAGCCTTTCTTCACAAAGGAGGTACCTAAGAGCACAGCAGCCCCTCCCAATCATTGTTCACTCTGCCTTGGTCTCTGAATTACTACAAACTGAATTATGCTGCACCTTTCTGAATTGACTTCATTTCCTTTGATTAAGCTGGCTGTAAATCTCTAATTTCCTAAAAGAAGACCTGACTAATTAGAAGAGAAGTATTTATGAGAGCAGTGTTAGAAAATTCCTATGTCATTTTTATAGGCAGACATCATACTTGGACACTGTCATTTGATGTCCATCTTTTTACTTAATGCTTAAACTCCACATGGAGGCAGATGCAAATTAAGTGTGTTGAGGACCTTCATACCAGGTGGGCCTGTGAGAGGACTCTCAAGGTCAGGCTGGCAGTTCAGAACCAGGTGCGATGGTACACACCTACAGTCCCAGCTGCTTGGGAGGCTGAGGTAGAAGGATCACAAGTTCGAGCCCAGCCTGGGCAACTTAGCAAGACCCTGTCTCAAAATAAAAATTTTTTAAAAGGGCTGATAATACATATAACTCAGTGGTAGAGTACTTGCCTAGCATGTACCAGGCCTGTGTTTAATCCCCAGCCCTACAAAAAACAAACAAAAAAATAGCCACCTGGGCACATTTGTACCTGCCCATATTGCCTGGGACTCTTAGAACAGCTGTGGAAGAATTTGAAAGGAAGGACCTTGGAACAGGGAAGGGATAGACAAGAGTGGTGGGTTTTTGTGTGTATCAGGGCTCCAGGAGGCATTGGGAGGTAGTGGGTTGTGGAGGAGTGTATCAATCTGTGCTTACTAGAGAAATGGATTTAATGAAAGATACATATAAGAATTTATAAGATTGGTTTATAATAGCTGCCCACAGAGTCAGGTATGGAAGAGTGCAAAAAAGTCTATCCATGCGCTGAAGAGCTGAAGGAACCAGGTGAGGGCCTGGAGCTCACTGTAGTGTGCCTTGAGAGTCTGTATCAAATTAATTAAGGGGGATGATGTCCAAGGTGAAGGTGAAGATGAGCGTCTCCAGAGAAATAGAAGCAAGCCTCTTTCTTCGTTCTCATACCATTCAGGCAACAAGCCTAATTGGGGTGGGTCTTCTGTTTTCAGTGAATGCCCTCATCCTCACCCAGAACTATGTTGATCCAATTTAGTATCACAAGGAGGGAGATGGCCATTCCTTGGTACCTGGAGGGTGGGCTTGCAGCTCCAAAGTGCCACACTTGAGGGAGGTACTAATGAACACTTCAGGCTCTCTGGTGCATACACTTTTGTGTACTTGTCTAGAGGAATCACAAAATTACCAGGACTGGGCATGGTAATTCCATGCCCAGGCTCATACTTAACTGTTGAGTAGTTCTATGAGCCTGTTTCCGATCTGATTCCATTTATGGGCTCAAAAGTGATGTCTTCTTAAAGGTCATGTCCTGAGTATTTCACATGTGTGGACCTATTTGATCACCTCTTAGTCTTCCCAGAAGAAGGAAACTCATTCACACTGTGCTAATTGTCTTACACAGAATGTCCCTGGGCTGGTTAGAGGACAGCTGGGCTATGAGCCCAGGAGTCTTTTAGAGCCAACACTGTTTGTCAGGTCTCTTACTGATTCCCGTCTACCAGAGCAAAAGATATCCAGACACGTACTTTAATTCCTGAAGACCTTAGTTCCTAAGGTTAGAATTCTCTGTCTAAAAGAGGCTGAGGGAAACAGAAATAAATAAGACTGAGGGTGGTGTGCTGTAGTGTTGAAGGGCAGCTCTAGACACTGCAGCCCATCTTCTGCAAGTTCAGGAAGATTTGGCACCCACTGGATGAGAAGGTAGCCAGGGGTCCTCTCACCTCTGACAGCACCCTTAGGGGCTTTGTGGAGAGATGCTTACTAGAACTGAGATTATTTCTGAATATTTCTGACTGGTCTTTAAAAAATTAACCTTAAGCAAGTTTGTTATCTCTAGGGGATTGGCTTCTCTAGGGGATCCTCTAGGGTTCCAAGATCCTCCAAGGATACCAAAATCTGTAGATACTCAAGTCCCTTATATAAAATGGTATAATATTTTGTTTGTTTGTTTTTGGTACTGGGAATTGAACTCAGGACTTTGTACTTGCCAGGAGGGTGCTTGTGCCAATGAGCTATAGCCCCAGCCCCTTGTTTGTTTTTGAGACAGGTCTTGATGAGTGAATGAAACAATGTATGCATATACTGAGACATTACTTGGCCATATAAGAAAGAATGAAGTACACTATTGGTAGTGCTATGTCATAGATGAACCTTGAAAACTTTCTGAGCATGGTGGCACACACTGGGCTGCTACATAGGGGAAATAAAGGCTACCCTGTCTTTTTCTTTTTTTCCCCAGCCACTAAGAGCCACTTATTTTATTTTTGTGAAATGTCCAGAGTAGGCCAATCAATTTAGGTACTGTATTAGTTTCTTATGGCTGCTGTCATAAAGTGGTACAATCTTGGAGGCTTTGATTTCTGGATCTGTGGCTCTGCCTTTGTGGTTACTCCTCCTTTTTTTTTTTTTTTTTTCTTTTGGTACTGGCAGTTGAATCCAGAACCTTCACATTGAGCTACAGCCCCAGCCCTTTTTTATATTTTGAGGCAGGGTGTTACTAAGCTGACCAAACTGGGCTCAAATTTGTAATCCTCTTGCCTCAGCCTCCCAGAGTGCTGGGATCACAGGCATGTGTCACCATGCCCAGTGCTCGCTCACTCTCTCTCTCTCTCTCTCTCTCTCTCTCTCTTTCTCTCTTCTCTCACTATCTCTGTCTCTCCCTGTCTCTATCTCCATGTGTGTGCCTGCTTGCCTGCCTGCCTGTCTGTGTCTCTTGTCAATCTCTGTCTCTCAACAGGATCTTACTTTGTTTCCCAGGGTGCCCTCAAACTTGAAATTTTCCTGTCTCAGCCTGCCAAGTAGCTGGGATTACAGGTATGCACAGTATACCCAGCTCATCTTTCCTTGTTCTTGAAGGGTAGCACATACTTACTGTTGAGTAGTTCTATGAGCCTGTTTCCTACCTGTAGAATTTTGGGGGTCCAGCACCCTTTTGATTTTTGTCCAGTCAGTGAACCTTTCAGTCCAAGTTGGCATTGTTTCTTAAAAACCTTTGGGTCTCCTCATCTAATGACAAGTTGTGCCATTAGATGAGGTTTCTCCATAATCCTGCATAATTTATAAAGTGAATGAGAGGATTTATGACTGTCATGCCTGATCTCTTTGGCATTAGTGAAGTTTGTCTAGCCACACTACTGGCCTCTCTAGAACACATTTTATTTTTATTTCTTTTCTTTTTTCTTCTTTTTTTTTTTTTTGTTCTTTTTGAGATGGTCTCGGTATGTGGATCAGGCTGGCCTTGAGCTCAGTTTATAGCCTAAGCTGGTCTCTAACTTGCAACGATCCTCCTGCCTCAGCCTCCTGAGTGCTGAGATTGTAGGGTGTGCCACCATGCCCAGCCTTTTCTTTTGGGTTTTTTTTGAGACGGAGTCTCATTGTGTAATTGATGGTGGCCTTGAACACACTGTGTAGCTCAGGCTGACCTTGAACTCACAACAATCCTCCCTCAGCCTCCTGAGTGCTAGGATTACAGATCTGCACCACCATGTGGACAGTTAGAACACATTTTCTTAAAAGGGAATCTCTCAGTTATAGTATTTTGTTTATTTGCTTGTTTACTTTTTCCAATCTGAGTAACCTGAGAATTTCCCAAATCAAGTCCAGGTTGTCTTTGTATATTTAGTTCTCTCAATTTATCTACTTGTCAACATTTTACTACAAGCAGCAGGAAGAACCTAGGCTGAACCTTTAGTACTTTGTTTGGAGATTTACACAACCAAATTAATGATTTCATTGCTTATAACACCTCCATACAATAGACAGATCCTTCACTTTCTCTGAGGCAGAATCTGGTTAGCAGAGTCTTTACATTCTTGCTTCTGCCAACACCCTGTCAAGACAATCTAGGGCTTTTCTGCTGTGCTTCTTAACCTTCTTCTAGCCTGTCTCCATTGACCAGTTCCAGAGCCACTGTCACATTTTTAGACACTCGACTCCTGGTAACAAAATCTGTGTTCATTTCTTGTATTTTCTGTAACAAATTAATAGTGTTGGCTGTTTAAAAGAAGAGAAGCTTAGTCTCTCCTAGTTCTCAAGCCAGAAGCCTGAAATCAGTATTATTGGGCCACAGTTGCTATCCTAATTGGCCTGTGCTCCTCTTGAAGGCACTCAGGGAGAATCTCCCTGTGTCTTCCAGCTTGTGGTGGCTGGTGGTATTTTTGTAGAAAGTGCAGTCTCCATCATAGGGTGAAATATCTTTGTGCTCAATCTTTACATCACCTTGCCTGTTCTGTTCAAAAAGAATCTTGCTATATAGTTCAGGCTGGCTTTGAATTCTCTATATAGCCCTGACTGGCTTCGAACTCACAGCAGTGCTCCTGCCTCAGCCTCCCAATTGCTGGATTATAGGCATGTGCCACTACACCTAGCTACCTGCCTTTTTGAATGTGGGATTTCCTTATGCTTCCCTTTCAAGGATACACAAGGTGCAGTTATGGTCCACTAGGATAATCCAAGATAGTCCCTTTCTTAAGATCCTTAACTTCAATACATCTCCTAAGACACTTTTCCTAAGTGAGCTAACATTTACAGAGTCCATGAAATCAGACCTAATGTATTATTAGGATCTATTATTTAGCCTACTATAAATGGAAATTTGATTGGTGTTTGTTTAGGGCCAAGGATGCTATGGGGGAAATTGAGTTTACTTTTGGAGTGATGAAAATATTCTAAAATTGATTGCAATAATGTTGCACAACTCTGAATATATTAAACACCATGAATGCTATACTTTAAATGAGTGGATTTTATGAACAGTGAATTATGTCAATAAGCCTATTACATTTTTTTTTTTTTTTTAATGGAATCAGTTCCTGTGGACCCTTTGCATAGACCCTGAAACTCCTGGGCTGATGTCCGACTCCCACCTACCTGTCCTGCAGTTGGGAACTGGGAATGAGATTGGAAGTGTGCAGAATACTGCAGTCTTGTTAGCAAGAGTGCCTCCAAGGTGGCCTTCTCTTGGTATCTCTGACTGCCTTCTTCCCACAAGGCCAGTGTTGTGTGGTTGGGGGTTTGGAGAGTGGCAGCCTGACTGTTCCTGTGTAAAGCTCCCATTATTATGTGGTGGTTCCACTGTTTACTTATGGATTGCAAAATAGTAATTTCCTTAATGGTGACTCTTCTCATATGTATAACATGGAATTTTTCTGTCAATAAGCTTTTTCTTACTGGGCATGATAGTATATACCTATAATCCCAGCACTCTGGGAAGTTGACAGGAGGATCACAAGTGCAGCCCCAGCTTGGGCAGCTTGTGAGACCCTGTGTCAGAATAAAAACACCTAAGAAGCTGAGCAGGGTGGTACACACCTATAATCCTAGCACAGGGGAGGCTGAGGCAGGAGGATCGCCATGAATTTGAAGTCAGCCTAGAATACATAGTGAGTTTAAGTCCAGTCTGAACTAAATAATGAGACCCTGCCTCAAAATAAAGCAAAACAAAACAAAACAAGACCTGAGGATGTAGCTCCATGATATAAGTGCCCCCAGGACCAAAAAGATAATAGCTGCAAGTCAGGCATGGATGTATATGCCTGTAATCCAAAGTGTCAGACTATTCTAGGCAATTTAGCAAGACTTAATTCAAAATGAAAAAGGGCTGAGGATATAGCTCAGTGACTTGGCCAGTCCTCAGTACCAATAAACAATGACAAAGGCAGCATTTTCTGTGCAAGAATGTTCTTGTCAGTCTTCCCAGTGCAAGGACTGCTGCAGAGGCCAGGGATGGGTCTTCGTTCAGTAACATTTTAAACTCAGGGCTGTGTGTCTAGTGCATTTCAGTCTGTTTCATTGTGTACAAGGTCCCATCCACATACCCAGTGGCAGTTCCTAAGGCCTTCCTGTCACTCTTGGAGCTCCTTACATGACCTCTTTTTTATTTTGTTTTTTACATGACCTCTTTTAGTCTTTTGTAGCTTGCTGACATTTAGGCCCCCGATGGCTTGTTAATCTAAGGTCCTTTTTTTAGGGTGACATGGCATGCAGAGTATGCAGTTAAGGGTACTGTTCTGCTTATTGCTTTTGGACCTTTTTTATGAACAGATCTAAGAAATAACATGTGTTGGAAATAAAAACAAAAAAGCCCCATAATTTCACACTGATGTTTCCAGTTCAAATTAACCTTACAGGGTTTTCTTTCATTTTAAACATACATCTATTCTGTTACGATGAATACCTTGGTTTCTAATATCATTAGCATAACTGCTTGCTTTTTCTCAGATATTGTCAGAATAAACAGATTAATATTACCACTAATGACAAAATATGGTCTAAAAGTTTAAGGTTCCTTTATAGTCCTGTTTGTCCTTAAAATGTAGACCTTCCATTGAGAACATGCAATGTTGGTTCTTGGTTTCCTTTTTTTTTTTTTTTTTTTGTTTCCTCCCAAAGGCCTCTTTTTTTTTTTTTTTAATTTTATTTTAAAGACAAAAGAATGGAGACATATGAACCAGAAAAGCCATAAACAATACAGAAAATACAAAGTTATACAGAATATAGTAGGGAATTAGAACTGGATGTTGTATTACATAGTTATCTTCACATTAGTTAACACAAAAACATTAAAGGAAATACCAAATTATAGATAAAATAGTAGG
>PVLD010006559.1:0-74584 GCA_004027595.1 Dinomys branickii | reverse complement strand
CACTGGACCAAAGGCCTCTTAAAATACTTTTTTCTGTATGATTCTGCCACCAACTTGATACCCAACTCATTTGTTTGGGTTGATTTTGAATTTTTAGAAATTGTACCCTTTTCTCTTGATTCTGTTCTGTATTCTCAGTTGTAAAAGTTTTACATATTTTCAAAGTGAAGATAGGTAACAGGTTTGGAAAAGGCTCATTTCCAACCCAGATCCTGATAATTGGTTATCTGTGATTTTGGTTTGTCCTTCCAGTGTCTTATGTAGAGATTTAAGTAATTCTGACTCCCCATGTCGCACACAAAAAGCAATGGGTAGTGCAGTGTGCGGCGGGTAGTATTTTATAAGAACTGTGCATGTTCCCTTCTGTTTTCTCCTTCTTGGTGCTTACTCCATGATATACTGTTACGCCTCTGAAGACTTACACTGTACACATAAGCAAATGTTGAAAGTTGTGTGTGTGTGTGTGTGTGTGTGTGTGTGTGTGTGTGGTACCAGAGTTGAGACGCAGCACTTCATGAGTGCTAAGAACCTGCTGTACACCCCTAGCACCCCTAGCTTTTTAAAAATACTTTTTTTTCTCATCCATGGATCAAGAATGTCAGTAGTATTTGCCTTATTGAGTTGTTGGGAGAATTAAAGGTATTAACACATCTGAAGTTTTTATAGCTGTGCCTGGCACTTTGTAACTGCCCAAATGTTGGCTGCTCTTATAGGGTTTGTTGTTCGTGGCCTAGTAAGACTCACTCTTGGGTACAACATGTACATCTAAATTTTTGATAGTGAGCAGGGGAGGTGGAGCAAAGATACAGACAGTTACATGCTCCTCAGCCCTTGTTCTGAAACTGTCCTGGCAGAGTTGGGATACTTTGGAACGGAAAGAAATACCATTACCTCCTTTCTGTTTGGTTAGGGCCTGAGAATTCTCCCACCTGGAAATGACATTACACCAGCATTTCCAGACAATGAGCAGCCAGAGAGTGAAAGGCAACCTGGCCCAGAGGTCAGATCATTATAGGGGTCTCATACAGAAAAGAGCTGTTATAGCTGACCCAGGTTCAACCCCTATATGATCCTGGACATCCTGCCTTGGAAGAATGTAGGAAATGCATTTTACCTTCAAGAAAGCTCCTTGGCCACCAGGGTGACTGCTTCCTGTACCCGTTCTTACATAAGGCAACTCATCCATTCCACCTGGTTTGCAGGGCTAGACTATCTCAATGCCTGCCCCTGTTGTAGGCCAGAAATGGCACCAGATATCCAGCATGGTGATATCCGTATAGCACTAGGCACTGGGCTGGTAGAAGGTCCTGCCTACCTACTGCCTCTGTGTGAAAGCAACTTCAGAACTTGTTCCATGAACTGTTTAGCATATCTTGTGTCAGTGTAAACACAGCTTATTCCTTGTAAAACCTACTTCCTCCTGTTCTGTGTTTCATGGTAGTAACGAAAACTCCACAAAAATTTTATAGTATCACAGACCTACAAGATAGTCTAAGGTGCTAATGAGAGATTAGGTATGGACTTGCCTAGTTCCAGGTTCTCTTTCTGTTCTGTTTGACTGCCTTGTTTTCCTTCCTTCCTTCCTTCCTTCCTTCCTTCCTTCCTTCCTTCCTTCCTTCCTTCCTTCCCTCCCTCCCTCCCTCCCTCCCTCCCTCCCTCCCTCCCTTCTTCTTCCTTTCTTTTTTCTTTCCTGAGCTTTCTCTGGTCCCCCTGCACCGCTCCCAGCTCACCACACTGCTGTCCTTTAGGGACCAGACCATATCAGGCAACTGACTGTAGAGGGCCCCTTTACCCTCAACATTGTTTTTCCAACTGAAAATTGATGGGGTCATTGGATATTGGGAATGTTGGCAGAATCTCTCAGTGACCCTTTATTCCGGCAGTTCCTCACGATCCCTCTTTCTCTGTCCCCATGACAGCAGATCTCCCAACTTCTCTTTCCTGATTTTTCCCCTTTGTGTTACGTTGCTCTGATTCCCCTAAGTGAAAAACAGTGGTAGGGTAGAGTGTGGAGATGGGTAATAGGTATTAAAGGTATAGACAGTGCTCTTTAATTCACCCTCATCCAGTCCACAATTGTTTTCTGTCCCAAACCCCTGCTGTCTTGTCTGTCTACTGACTGATAGACTCAGCATGCTGGTGATTTGGGAGGACAGTTGTCCAAGCAGGGCACAGCAGCTTCCTAGCTAGAAGGGATAGGTGTTTCTGTGGAGGGGAAAGATGCTTAACTCAGGCATCACTTCCTTGGGCATAGCACAGATTCACTGTAGTGATTTACCTACCTTGATGCTCTGTGACAAGAGGGACTTAAAATGGCTCCCTAGTCGCTCAGCTGAGTGCTGTTTCCATTAGGGTGGAGCAGCTGCCCCTTTGAAGGCTCTTTATGCCCATCTTGTGTCTTTGTTTCTTTGTACCTTTTGTTGGCTACAGAGAAGGTACTGACAGCTCTTCTCTGAGAGCTGGATTCCAGAGGAGGCCAAGCCTGGCGGAGCAGCTGCAGTCATCTCGTTCAGCCCCAGAGGCCAACAGGCTTGCAGGAAGAACCTCAGCTGGGTGGCAAGGCGGGGCGGGGGGGTGGGAGGGGGAGTCCTATGGCTGTGCTTCTCCATTTGGGATTAAATTACTTCCTGTTTTTACTTTTAGGACGAATACCTTTCCCTTGTGGCCAGGCTCATTATCCATTTTCGAGACATTCGTAAGTAAGATTTCACATTTCTGGGTGGTTATGATTTCTGTGAGAGACCAAATCTTCTGCTATTCAGTAGAAGCTGTCTGGATGGGCTGCAGGGCCAGAGTTGGAACACCAGTGTCTGCTGCCTGCTTCTGGGGAGTTCCTCACTGCATGGTACTAGGTTTCAGGTTCCTCACCCCCAAGCCTCAGCCCTAAAAGTGCAGATTCTGATGGGAATGTTGGCCTCAAAGTGACCAGAACTGGGCTGTTATTCTCACTTGTCCATTTGATCTCCTTTTGTGTAGGACTTTCGCTTTTTAATCTCCAGGCAGTTCTTAAATAAGCAATTTATCCTGCAACAAACACTTTCCAATTGGTTTTATGGCCCCATGGAGGCCTGACCTAATGTATATTTCTGTGAAACTGTGTTTCTGAGGTTGTCTTCCTGAGTCCCTACTCCTTGCTCCTATTTGTCTTGAGGTTCCCCTCATTTTACATTGTGTCCCCTCTGTTTCAGAATGTGGTTCTCTCAGTGTTGCCAGGCAGTGGCCCCATCTCTTAAAAAATGCATTAAGACAGCTTCAGAAGTGAGACATCTTGGTGCCTTTGTGTGTTTCGTAGAAGCATGTGACCCTGAGTGCTCCTGGATGGCTATAGCCCGTGAAGGAGACTGGAGCTGGTGACCACTTTGGGGTCCACCCAACAACCCTCTTCCCTACTCCATTTGTGTAATCAGTGGAAATGGGCGTCTCCTGACCCAAGCTTGTCATCATTTCCCTGTGACTTAGTGACACTTGGAATATGGGTTATAGAGGCAGCTGCAGCTGCAGTGTCAATTGCTGAGGGCAAAAAGAGACATGGTTTGCTTCTTCCCACATTAACTTTTTACCGGAATGGCCAGCAAGGTGGACTTCATGAGATCTCATTCTCTTTGTGGTGTGGAAAGACCTGGGAAGCGTGGGAGAAGAGGATCCAGGAATCTGGGAATCAAGCATCCAAATCTCACTCTCACACACCATGCACACAGAGAAGACAATCCAGGAATCTGGGAATCAAGCATCCAAATCCCTCTCTCTCTCTCTCTCTCTGTTTCTCTCTCTCTGTCTCTCTGTCTCTCTCTCTCATACACACACGCACACACACCCACCCAAATCTGTCTCTCTGTCACACACACACACATCCAAATCTCTCTCTCTGTCTCTCTCTCTCTCACACACACACACCTGGTGACACATGATCCTGAGGGTCGAGGAACTAAGGGACTATTAGGAGTCTCTGGGCCACTGACTGTTCCCCTGTGCTGGGGACAGCTAGACCTAGTCTTCAGCCAGCTTCAGACATCTTCAGTTTTCTCACCTAGAAAACCAGAATGGGATGAAATGAGTGTTGTCAAGTTCTCAGCTCCATAATGGATTCCTATTGCTCTTTCATTTGTGGCCCAGAATCCAAGCTGAAATTCTGGACCTGGAAACAAAGAAAAGTAGAGTAAACCTGGAGGCCGAGAACCCCACCTCAGGGTGCCTCGGCCTTGGAACAGCTTCTTGAGGCCCCAGGTGGACTCCTGCAAGGGTCTGTGTCCTGTGCTCTTGGGGCCCCTGTGTGTTCTGTGCTGCCAGGAGCAGCATCTCTTCCCCTGGTTGCCATAAGTACCAGTGGTTCCTTGGGGTGGAGGCTCTGAGATCTGTTGCCTTGTTTTTAGGCAGAGTCAATTCAGTCTTAGCAAATGACCTTTGGTCAAATGCCTTACAAAACTGTCTTTCCTATGGAAACATGTTTATGTAAAACTTTACTTTTTTTTCTGTTTGTGTACAGATAACAAGAAATCTCAAGCTTCTGTCAGTGGTAAGAGTTTTTTCTTTTAAAATAAAGTTTTTCCCAATCTCAGACTGGGGGCAAGTGTGAGATGGTACATGCTTCTTCTTGTGCCAGGGTTAACTTGTTGCTAGAGAATGTTCAGGAGATCTCTGGCAGGGTGGAGGCTAACCAGCTGTGTCCCAACCTCTCCTCCACCCTTTATCTTTCTGCAGACTGAAGTCAGACGATGCCTCTTCATCTTGTTTCACCAGCAAAAAAATGATACAAACTCACAAAGCTATTAAGTCATTATCTAAAAACTTTGAGCTCTCTGGGAGAGAACTATTATTGTATATTCAGTATAATGAACTCTAGTAGCACGTCTTAGAGAGCAGTTGAAATTCAGTTCCTTAAGTTAAATAATTTCTTTGCAAAGTCAAAAATCTTTCCATTTTAATTTCAAGGTTTTATCACATCAGGGGAATTGTACCAGCTGAGCCCTGGTCTCTGCTGCCCAGGATGAGGCTGAGCCAAATTGAAGCTGGCCTTGATCTCCAGCCTTTCAGGAAGGGTGTGACTGGCACTACAGTCTGTGTCTGTGTGTCCTGCCCTATATGAGGAGCTGTAAATGATGGGTGCCCCTGCCTATGTAGGCCCCACCTCAACCTGTACAGTGATTCTTGACTTATCAGGGCTGGGAAGGTCAAGTACATGAGGAGAATGCTCTGTGGCATTGGAGCGTGGGGTCCTTGACACTACTCGGTTTTGTGGAAAAGTGACCCAGCAAGACCACACCTAGTTCCAGGTTACTGTTTACCATGAATGCACACTCTTGTGAGGATGGCATCAGGTGGTCTGTGGTTGTGACGTTGCTCACTGAGCTGAGTGTGCTTTCCCAAGGAGTGTAGTGAGCCTAGTTTGCCCCTCAGCACTCTGAAGCTCTCTTGTACATCTCGGCCTCTCTGTTGTACTGCTTCTGGCTGCACAGCTGTACTGGGGCTGCATCCTGCAGAGACTTGGCAACAGAGGAGGGCTACTGTTGTGTCAGCCTGCTTGTGCCCTCCTAGGGGAATGTCTGCCCAACTTCTCCTTTATCTCTGCTCTGACCACAGTGCTTCCACCTACTGGGGAGATGGGTCCCTGGTACTTTGTTTCTGGAAGTCCCTACTGTCCTCACCCAGCATGGTGTCTGGGCAGCCAGGTCATGGCTGCCATTTGCCTTTGAGGCCTCAGCCCATCTTTAGACTAACTGCCAGTGTCAGAAGGATCATTCTTTCCCAGCACTAGGACCCTGACTCAGCCCAGAGTAAGGTTGGTGTGTACTCCTTGCTCTCATGTGGCTCATGTTCTGGCAGCATTGATCAACATACATATCCTGGCTCTGGGACTCTGGCTGTCAGCTTTCAGGGCTTCCTGGGGGTAAACCACATAAATGCTGTGTCCTGTGAGCCTCAACTGTGAACCTGTCCTGCCCTGGGTACTTTGCTGAGATGCTGCCTGCTTATGTTCCCACAGACCCTATGAACGCACTACAGAGCCTGACTGGTGGACCTGCTGCAGGAGCAGCTGGAATTGGGATGCCTCCTCGGGGCCCAGGACAATCCCTCGGTGGGATGAGTGGCCTTGCTGCCATGGGACAGCCAATGCCTCTCTCTGGGCAGCCACCTCCTGGGACCTCTGGGATGACACCTCATGGCATGACTGTGGTATCCACGGCAACTCCACAGAGTGAGTACCACACTTCCAAGAGAATTTGCCACTTTCTTTTTTTCTCCCTGCTTTCTGTTTATAACACTGCATTTTATTCCTTTGCTTATGATAATATTAAAAGCATGGAGAAGTGCCAGATACCCCTGTCCTTTTGTCTCTCTGAGCTTAGTATGGAAAGAAAAAGCTCCATGCTGTTTTTGAGCTGCCAGAAGCCTTAAGTGAAACTGAGCCTTCTTTGTTTTTTTAGTCTTGGAGTTTGGACCCAGGGTATTCACGCTGAGCTGTATATGCAGCCCGTTTTGCTTTTTATTTTGAGACAGTCTCTCCCAAAGTTGTCCCACCTGGACTCAAATTTGTGATCCTCCTGGATTAGCCTCCCAGGGTACTGGGGTCACAGGTGTGCACCACCATGCCTGGCAAAACTAGCCCTTCTGCTGAGCTCTAGGTGGGGGCGGGAGGGACTCGTAGGAGGTGGGGGAGGGCCTAGGCCCAAGGGCTTGCGTTGTATTTTATCATGGAAAGGGAAACTGTTTTAGGCGGTTCTTGGCTTCAGAGCAGTACAGTGTCAGCACCCCATGACCCCATTGTCTGTGTCAATGCCTGGAGCTCTCTCTTGTGATGGTGCTCTTACCCCTTGGTCCATTCTGGCTTGTGACTCATAGCCACATTTTCACGGGGCTCTCTTGAAGGAGGTGCTTTGTTCTCTGTAGATCATACCATTGCTCCTTGTATGTGGCTGCCTTGCCTAGGAATGAGAGTGTAACTGTGTCAGGTGTTCTAGTTGGACCAGAGCTATTGTCAGAGAGAATCAATGAACCTCTTCCTCTTCTTTCCAAGGCCCATCTTGAATCTGATTGCCACGAATATTTATTCAGTATTTGTAATATGCTTTGCCCACTACAAAATGCTTTAGTACTTTTCCCTACCTTTATGTAACTGTTTATTTTTGATACAGTGTGATAAACAGGAAGTTGTAGAAAAGTACAGTGTTCCCATGTGCCTTTTACCCACCCAGCAGCCCCCAGGGATAATGTCTTATTTAGTATGCTGTCACAAGCAAAATAATATTGGGGCAATAGTACCAACTCAGGTCAAGACTTTATTTTTGTTTTTATTATTATTATTTTTTTTTGGTATCAGGAATCAAACTCAGAACCTTCAGCTTACCAGATAGGTACTATACAACTAAGCCATGTCCTGGCTCTGTTTCGGTTTTTGAGACAGGGTCCCAATATGTAGTCTAGGCTGGCCTTGAATGCATATTAATCCTCCTGCCGTAGCCTCCCAAGTGCTGAGATTACAGGCATGAGTCACCATGCCCATCGAGACTTTATTTAGACTAAATAGTTTTTATGTGTTCTCAGATGTGTGCATACAGGTATGTGTAACTCTGTGCGATTTCCCACGTGGAATCAATCAGTCATCACCACAAACATCATGCAGAATCATTCTATCATTCTCACTCTCTGTTTTATGTCTTAGAATTGACATCCTCCTTGAGTCTTGATGACCACTCACCAGCCCTTCTTCCCTACAGTGTCACTTTATGATTCTTGTTGAAATGAAATCATAGACAGTGTGACTTTTTGAGCCTGCCTCTTTTATTCCTCACATCCCCTTAAGATCCATCCAAGTTGAAAAAGTAGTTCATGCCATTAATTACTGAATATTCCCTGGGATGGATCTTCCACAGTTTGCTTTCCACTCACCCTTGAAGGACACGTGGGTTGTTTTTGGGTATATTTTTGTCACAGGTCCCTCACAATAACCCTATGAAGTCAGACGTGGTAGGACATCCATATAATCCCAGCACTTGGAAGGCCAAGGCAGGAGGATTGCCATGAGTTCAAGGCCAGCCTAGGCTACACAGTGAGTTGAAGGAAAAGAAAAATAATGAGAAGGAAAAGAACCACCCTGTAAAGAGGGCCGGCTCACTCTTGCTTTGGCAGGGGGGTAACTGTGGCAAGAATTACAGTCTCACCTGGGCCAGGAACTGGAATGGAAAACCAGTGCATTCTTCACCCCTACACCCTGACCTGTGTCTAGTTCCCTGTAGGAGCATCATCTTGCCCTTTGCGGTGGCTGTATGGTCCTCCTTCCCACCTACTCTTGCACTGGAACCTTCCTCCATCCCTAGCCACTCCTTCTCATATTTTTGTCCCTCTCCCTCTTTCTCTCTGTCTCCCTTTTTTGGAAATAGGGTCTTGCTATGCATTTGAGGCTGCAGCTATGTAGCCCAGGCTTGCCTTGAACTCAGAGCAATCTTCCTGCCTTAGTCTCCCAGGGGCTGAGATTACAGGCATGTACCACCATAGCCCACTCTTACTGACTTTTTGCCATCTAACTCTTTACACATAATTTCCTTATCCTTGAACAGTCTCTACTTGGTCCTTCATCCTAATCTCCCCTCTTCTCTCTCATCAACATACCTGAGGCACAGAGTACATTTACACAGGGAAGCACAGAAGTTCTGGCTTCTTTTCTACTACAGTATATTTTTCTGTAGTGGTTGGTTTTTTTTTTACACTAAGAAATGTTTTTTAAACATATGGGCTTACAATCTCACCTATTTGCCTTGTGATCCCACACCTAAGACTTTGTTTTCGAATTATTATTATTTGTCAGAAGTTCAGTGATGAATCACCAGTATTCTCCTGCTCCTCCCCAGTCTGACGTTGGTCCACATCCTGTTT
Source organism: Dinomys branickii (assembly GCA_004027595.1). Taxonomy (NCBI): domain Eukaryota; kingdom Metazoa; phylum Chordata; class Mammalia; order Rodentia; family Dinomyidae; genus Dinomys; species Dinomys branickii. Next base: position 65,716 of record PVLD010006559.1, on the reverse strand, counting down.
TCGCTTCCACAGAACCTGGTCTACTCAGTGGCACTAGTTGAAAGGTGAAGTGGCTTCTCTTCTTCTGCATCCTGCTGCTATCTTTGTCAGAGAACTTCCCTCCCTGCCCTTGACCCCTTGCCTCCCTGGTGTACCTAAAATAGTGGTGTTGACTCATGGGCTTTTGAGATCCCTTGATGCCTTCTGCAAACATCATTGCATAATTCTGGATGATTCTGATCTTCACTAGGTACCCCCATGAAGACAAACCCTGGGTCTGAGATTTTGTAAGGGACTCTCAAAAGGCAGGCCAGTGGACACTGATAGATTCCAGGTGACCTTACTTAGACAGAAACTGCTGCTTGTGTACGTGACTGGGGGCTATGACACAGGTTTGAAAGCCAGACTTTTCACTCTATATGTTTATATTCCTCAATAAATTTTATGTATGTGCATATAAAACTGGCTTTGAAAATAATGCGTACATCTGGCTGTGACAGACTGGTGCTGAGGGTTCTTCCTCTTTCTAGATATCTTAGAGCTGTGAGAGTGAACCTTTTGGAGCTTTCAGTGATACAAACAGCCAGCTGCTGCACGTGTGCTACAGGTTTGTTACCAGTGTCCTAGAGCCTGGTTAGGCTGCTCTGCTGGCCTGCAGAAAGCTGAGCCCTGGCTCACTGTCAAATGGGGAAGGCAAGTCTGGGATTCCTCTGTTCTGCCAAGATTTATATGGGGACTGGTAGCACCCCCTGGCTCTTCTGGAAGCTGGTATAGATTAGAGGGAAATGTCTCCAGTTTATGGTTGTGAAAATTACATAGGTCGAGGTCAGGTGGTGAGTACACAATCAAAATTCACCTGGCATGAAGGAAATGAAACATCATGAGGGAGAACAAACATAATAAGCAAACGTAGAGACCATTTAGGGACCACACATACTGGCACTGATAAATATGGGCCACAATGTGGCACATGCCTGTAATCCTAGCATTGAGGGAGATTGAGCCAGGAGGATTGTAAATTTGAGTCCAACTTCGGCAGTTCAGCAAGACACTGTGTCAAAATAAAGTGCAGTTGGGCATGGTGGTGCACACCTGTCATCCCAGCACTCTGGGAGCCTAAGGCAGGATCACCAAGTTCAAGGCCAGCCAGAACTATGCACAGCAAGAGCCTGCTTCAAAAACATCATCATCATCATTAAAGTAAAAAGGTTAGGGATATACCTCAATGGTAGGGTACCTCTGAGTTTGCTCCCTAGTACCGAAAATACACACATTCTCTTTTCCTTTCTCTTTGTTGCTCCCTCCCTGTCTCCCTTTCTCTCAGTCTACCTTTCTCTTGCTCTCACTCTCTCTCGCTGTGTCTCACTCTTTCTGTTTAGCTATAGCAATGGTGGCGGACATACGGCTCAAGTGCTGCAGCAGGCTGTATCATTGAAAGCTTTAAAGGATTTGCCATTGCTGGGGTCTAGACTCCATGTGTATAAAGAAATAAAGGGTAGGATCTTAACTGCAAAAGCTGTACCAGGAGTGACCAATGAGATTTGAAAAGGAGCTAATGGAGCTTACAGAAATGAAAAATACAGTAATTGAAGGGAAAATGTATGGATGAGCAAATAACAGGTTTCATAGAGCTGAAAAAAGAATTTGTAAACTAAAGCTATGTGTAAAGGAATTACCTAGTGTAACACAGAGAAAAGGACCTGGAACAAAAGGGCAAGAAATGAAAAAGGAACAGATCTGAAGGTCCAACCGTCGAATCAAAGCTCCAGAGCCCCAAATGGAGAGAAGGGGAGAAAACAGTCTGAGAAAAGATAACAGCTACAAAAAGCCCAACTGACCCCTAGCAAGTTAAATCATGGGTTTTTGTATCTTAAACCTGCTGCTATGGAAATGCAGACAACAAAGGCCTGAGGAATATCTTAGAAACAGGTCTCAGTGGACTCAGCAGTGGAGTCAGAAAGCTAATAAAGTGTTAAAGCACGGTAAAAGGTGCTGTGGACCATTGGGTGCCTGTAAATCTTATTCAAGGCCACAGGAAGCAGGTTTTCAAATAAACAAGGAAAGAGACTGTTCTTTTATTTGTTCACCATTTCCTCTTCCTTCTCAAGCAATCCTTTTGAGATGCAACGAATACAGTGAGAGAAGTACTAGGTGGCTGTAAATCTAAACCAGTGATTGTCAGCCCTAGGGACATCTGACAATGCCTGGAGACATTTTTAGATGTCACAACTGAGGGTGCCACTGGCACATAGTGGGTAGAGGGCGGAGATGCTGAGATGCTGCTAAACATCTTATATAGGACAGCTTTCTACAATATAGAATTAAGTGTCTGGCCCAGAGAGTCAGTAGCAACAAGATTGAGAACCCTTGGCATAAACGAAAGTTACCTCTAAAATGATGTGCAGAGCTGACATCCACACAGACTTGCCATATTCCATGCACAGTTTTGACTGTTACTTGTAGTATAAAAAAGCTTATTTAATTCAGGGCCCAGGGTGTGGAATAGGTAGTATTGTTCTTTTGTTTCTAACAGATGAAGAAACTGAGGCAATGAGCAGTAACAGAGTTGAGATTTGCCTTCCAAGTGTTCTGCGTTGTAATTATGGCACAGAACTTGTTTATCCTGACTCTTAAGATAATTTCTACTATGAAAGGCTCAGATAAACAAGTGGTGAAATAAATGGAAGTCAGGATGGGAATATGTCATGCATTGCATGTCTGTTACCCACATGCAAAAACCTACTTTAAGTTATAATAGTTAGTAAATTCAGCTAGGCATTACGGCATACAGCTGTTCAGATAAACAGAAGCACTCAGAAGGCAGAGACAGAACAAGTACTAAGCACTTGGCCTAGCACTCAGAAGACAGAACGATCTTTAGTTGAAGGCTAGCCTGAGGCCTACACAGCAAGACCCTGTCTCAGAAAACCAAAATAATTAGTAAATTTGAGAAAAAGATTAAAAGTTAGGTAAGATTTAGAATGTAAATTAAATACATGCCATAAAATAGAAAAATAATTGCTTAAACAGTAGACATTTGTAAATTTCAAAGCAGTGGGAAAAATGGAATAAGAACAAGTCACAAAATCCAGACAGCATATAAAATCCAGTCCTACCATCCAATGGAAATGGGATTTCAAAGAAGAGAAAAAGCATAGAAAATGGTAAATGAATAGAAATAAATTGAAAAATGTAAATAATCATAGTAAGTGTAAATGAACTAAGCTTTCCTATTAAAATATAGGAAGTGTGAGATTGAATGGAAATGGAAGGAAGCAGTAACTGCTATATTATCCTTCAAGAGCACTCCTATAGCTGGGCATGGTAGCATGCGCCTAAGCATTTGGGAGGCTGAGGCAGGAGGATTGTGAGTTTTAGGCCAACCTGAACTACATAGCAAGATGCCATATTAAAAAAAAAAAGGGAACACTTCCACAGCTGGGCGTAGTGGTGTATACCTGTAATCCTAGCCCTCTTAGTGACTGAATCAGGAGGATCACAAGTTTGAGCCCAGTACTGGGTTCATCCTCAGTACTAGGGGGATAAGAAGCCTGTAAGATGCAAAAAGATAAAATAAAAAAGAAACAAACAAACATGTATCGGGCAGTTATCTCAATTCATCTTTTTTTTTTTTTTCTGGTCTTTTTGAGACAGCTTTTCACTATGCAGTTCAGGCTGGCCTTGAGTTTACTTTGTAGCCTAGGCTGGCCTTGAACTTGCAGTGATCCTCCTGGCTCAGCCTCCCAAGTGCGGGGATTACAGGCATGTGCCACGATGCCTGGCTTCAATTACTTCATAAAGATACATTGAGCAATTATCTCAATTTTCTTGATTATTGCTAGTTAAGCAGACAAAAATTGGTACATTCAGAGTAGATTTGAATAGTCTAATGAACTTAATCTAAGCACAGGATGGAGCAAATACGTTTACAAAAATAAACCATGAAACAATTCTCAATAATTTCAAAGTATTTTTGTCATTCACATGCTTTCTGACTGTTAAACAGAAGTCTGTAGCCAAAAAATAAATTTAGGAGTTCTAGAATGTAATCATTATGTACTACAAATATGTATAATAAAAACAAAAATTGAAAAACAAAACATGCTGTACAGAGTTTTAACACCTACCCAAGATGGCTAAAATAAACCATTACAGTACAGGTGGTGGTGGTAGAGAAACTGAATTGCTCACATGCTGCAGATGGTAGTGTAAAATTGCACAACCGCTTTGAAGTGTGCACCTCAGCCATCATACTCTTGGGCATTTATCCCAGAGAAATTAAAATGTCCTATAAAAATATATGCATAAATATTCATGGCTGTATTTGGAGTAGCCCAATCTGCAATCACTTCAGATTGTGTGCATGGTCAAAAATATATACATCCTGTGGAATATCACTTAGCAATAGGAGAAACCATTTCTATTATTATACCCTGTGTGATCTTCAGAGAAATATGCAAAAGGGGAAAAAACGTCACAAAGGATTCATGCTGTGTGATTCTACTTATTATATAACTTTTCCCTTTAGCTATTCTTTTTTTTTTTTTCTTGGTACTGAGAATCAAACCTAGGACTTTGTGCTTGCCAGGCAGGTGCTTATACCCCTGAGCTATATCCCCAGCCCCCCTTAGCTAGTCTATATAATTTTGAAATGATAAAACTTCAGAAATGGAGGGTGCCATAGTGGTGGTCAGGGCTTGAGGGGTGGGTTTATTGACAGGAACTGAGAGATCCTTGTATATTTGAACTGTGCAGTGTCTTGCTCTGATGGTAGTCCAACCCACCTAGGTAATAAAATTGCTATCTGTAAGAACTTAGTAAACACACTCATACAAATGAGGGCATATTCTCATTGTGATATTGTAACATGGTATTACCATGAAAACTGGGCCAAGCATAGAAGAATTTTCTGTTTTTGGTTTTGTTTCAGTTTGGTTTGGTTTTATGAGACAAGGTGTCACTATGTAGTTTAGGCTGGCCTGGAACTCACTGTGTAGCTCAGGCTGGCTTCAAACTCACAGCAATCTTCTTGCCTCAGCTTCCCAAATGCTGGGATTACAGTTATGTGCCACCATGTCTTAACTGCTGGTATATAATTTTTGTTAGCATATAATCTACCCATTCAGATGAAAGCATATAATCTGCCATGCAGAAGAAGTTTTTGGTATATTCACAGAGTTGTGGTACCATCACCATAATCAAGTTTGGAACATTTTCATCATGCCAAAAGGAACCTACCTCAATACAATAGCCAAGAAGTAAAAACAACTCAGATGTCAATTCAATCAGCTGATGAATAGATTTTTAAAATGTGGGAAACTCACACAGTAGAATATTATTTGGCAATAAAAATAATACCAATAAAGCTGATAACATTCTAAAATTTGGGTAAACTTTGTATTTTGTGAAATAAGCCACTCACAAAATTCTTTCCTTAGTCCCATTCATATGAACATCAGAATCAACAAGTCCACAGGTAAAAAGAAATACAGTACATTAGCAGTGCTTCTTGTCTGTAGGAAAGACTTAGTGGGCTCTTTTCTCTTTACTAGTTCCCTTTATTTTAACTGTATCTGGTTCTTTTCTCTTTCATCACTGGAGAGTTAATTCAAAGTAAGTTCAAAATTGATGCAAATGCCACTTCTCATCTGATTTGTCTCTTGTAAATGAGAATTTTCAGGTTCCTACAGCAGCCAGGGCAGTGTGCCCTCCTTGAAAACGCTTCCAGTCTGTATAGCAGCTGCAGCACAGAGGCCTTGGCTCACTACTACTTCCTTCGCTGTGTAGCCCTGGGGCAGCTCCAGGGATGGCATTGGCCTAAATCTGAGTCTCTTCTCCAGCTCAGTTGCAGCTCCAGCAGGTGGCATTGCAGCAGCAACAGCAGCAACAGCAATTCCAGCAGCAGCAAGTGGCACTACAGCAGCAGCAGCAGCAACAGCAGCAGCAGCAACAGTTCCAGGCACAGCAGAATGCTATGCAGCAACAGTTCCAGGCTGTGGTGCAGCAGCAGCAACAGCTGCAGCAGCAGCAGCAACAACAACAGCACCTGATTAAGTTGCATCATCAAAACCAGCAACAGGTACCAGGTTCCCCGTTCCTGTACCAGGGATCCATCCTAAAGTCCTTGAGCCTGGGATAGGCATCATTCTTGGTGCTGGGTGTGAGCCCAGAGCTGGCTAAGGGTCTTTTTTTAAACAATTAATTCTATTGGCATACTTCTGATATAATAATGACCATATTCCTCATAGGGAATTTATACTTGTACATAATATATCTTGACTCTTTTTTTCCCACTCACCTCCCCTTACTTCAACTCTTCCCCTTCTTATTTACAAAAGCATTGTTCTCATTTTACCCCCTCCTATTCTCTCGCCCCTGTGCCTTGTTCCTCTTCCCATGTGAACATTTTCTTCCTACTTCCCAAGGGTTCTTGATAGGTGCTGCCTGTCCTCCTCCGTTGGCTTCCCACAAAGGAGGACTAGCAAGAAAAATAGGCCTTGACTTCATAGGCCTGTGGTGCTGCAGTTGTAGGAGAGCCTTTCTGTTGTGCTGCCTGGTTCAGGCCTGCCACATGCTGTGAGGCATTAACTAAAGCAAGAAGGGAGACAGATACTTCAAGACTCAAGGATGCTTGAACTGTACTATAGGTGGTTGGTTGGTTGGTTGACTGGCTTTAGGACATAAACACACCTCTTATTTTGTCTCAGTGTCTGGGCATAGTGACCTCTAGGTGGTGTGTGTATGGCAGTGGCAATGTCACATTGGAACCCCTGCTGGTCAGAAGCTGTTTTGTTCTCCTGTAGTTTGCAGTCAGAATCTAGACATGTCAGCATCTGTCCTCTCACCTGCTGGCCCCCTCTGGATCTTGAAGGTTCCTCTCTGAGATGACTGCACCTCAGCCCCACTTGTCTTCATCATTGTGAAAAGTAGTCATTGGCCATCCTTGCGGAAGCTTGTTCCGCTGACCACCTGAGGCACAAAACAGCAACATAGAAGCACTAGCCTGGGTTTTTAGCCTACCTTCTTTGGAATTGCATCTACTGTTACTCCTTCCTAAACCTACATATTTCCCTTGAACCATTCCAGGGGTGAATCAGCCTGCAATGGCAAGGGAACAGACATACTGGCCATGTCCTCGGTATCTAGAAGAGACCTGGAGTTGGCCTCAAGGGTTCAGGTCCCTTTTCTTGGGACATGCTTCCCTCCCCATGTGAGAGGTCAGCCAGACAGGCCTCCATGAAGGTGATAGTCCTGCCTCTGGGCTTTCTGGGGCTGAGGCTGGCTCTGGAAGGAGCTGGCACTTGAGAGACTTGTGGGTGGTCACTGAGTGCTGCTTATCCTATCCTTAGATACAGCAGCAGCAACAGCAGCTGCAGAGGATGGCACAGTTGCAACTGCAACAACAGCAGCAACAGCAGCAGCAGCAGCAGCAGCAACAGGCTTTGCAGGCCCAGCCACCAATACAACAGCCACCCTTGCAGCAGCCGCAGCCTCCCCCCTCTCAGGCCCTGCCCCAGCAGCTGCCGCAGATGCATCACCCACAGCACCACCAGCCTCCACCACAGGCGCAGCAGCCCCCAGTGGCTCAGAACCAACCATCACAACTCCCACCACAGTCGCAGAGCCAGCCTTTGGTGTCACAGGCTCAAGCCCTTCCTGGACAGATGTTGTATGCCCAACCGCAGCTGAAATTCGTAAGTACCCAGAGCCCAAAAGTGAGGCATATATGTTTCTTCTCATGGTGTTGCATGTGGCTAGTGGTTCTGTCAACCCAGCTGTGTCTTTTTCTTTATACACTGGAACTTGGGCAACCCTCATTTTGGCCTACCCATCTGGCTTTGTGGCACAGGCCAGTGGGGACTGTGTCTGAGACTACTTCTGCAGCCCACTTCGAGGTGTCTCACCTTCTAAGCTGTGTGGTTGATTTCAGCAGTGTCTGTGGGCACTTGAAGGTGGCAGACAATTGTGGGAAGGATACACTTGATCAGTTGGGTGTCCATGGTACTTTACTCATTATTTGGAATTCTATCCTGAGTCAAGACCTTTTTGTTTGTTTGTTGTGTTTCCTGCAGTACTGGGACTCAAACCCAAGACCTTCACACTGAGCGACACCCCCACCTCCTTTTTACCTATATTTTATTTTTTATTTCTTGATGAGTTGCCTAGGCTGTTCCTGAACTTGTGGTCCTTCTGCCTCAGCCTTTCAGAGTGGTGGGCATGTACCACCTTGCCTGGCTAAGATGCTTTTAGAATTTTTGCTTTCTTTGGTGCTGGTGATGGAACATAGAGCCTAGTGCATGCTAAGTATATGTTCCACCAATGAGCTACAACTTCAAGTCTTTGAAAAGCCTTGTCATTTCTATATTTTTGAGAGGGGTGTTCTTGTAAGATACTGTTATTTTCAGTCTCACTGTACATCTCTACAAAGTAAATCCAGTCCACAGCATTTACAGAACAGAGAGTGTTGTCACCAGGGTGGTAATGACTGCTACCTCTTCTCAGTTCCCTTGGTTTTGAGGGTTGGTGGGGTTTTTTTTTGTTTGTTTTTGGTTTGCTTTCTTTTGATTTGGGCCTCACTTTGTGGCTCAGGCTGGCCCTTAACTCACTAAGTAGGCCAGGCTGGCCTTAAGTTCATGGTGATCCTCCTGCATTAGTCTCCTGAATGCAGAGATTACAGGCATGCACCACCATACCTGGCTCAAATTCCCTTAATTTTTGTGACCTTTTCTATTTGTGATTGATTCATTGAGTGATGTGGGGTTAGGAACTTCACCCAAGTTGAGTGTCTTAAGTAAAGAAGAGGCCCCCTCTATAGCAGGTTAGGAGGCTTGAGGGTCATAAGGAACAGATATGGTCACTCACAGGTCACTTGGGAGCTCAGCCTATTGGGATCTGAATCTTTGTGTGATGGGCTATGTATGCCCTGAGGAGCCACCTGTCTGGGTCTGGTTGGGATCTGCCTTATCTCTGTGAAGATTTCTTCACATTTTGTCTTACATTATCTACTTTTCTTCCCTGACTCTTTTACCTAAGCTCATCTTTGTAGCTGAGCTGCCAGATGGTCAGTCCTGGTTTTTTGTCCTTCTGGACCACCAGCATGCTTAGCCAGAGGTTGAGCAGGCTAGCTATGCATTTGGCTTTGGAGGCCATCATTCTGCTTGCAGTGATAGCTGGTATGGTGGGTGTCTCAAGAATCTCAGTGGGAGGGTTGTGCTGCTTCTCATCAGAGTTAGAGGAGCTAGTGCTCTGTGCTAACTCAGAACCTGGCTGGTATAAGACATTTCTTATGACCTTATGATATCAGTGACAGCCACTAGTACTAGCAGTTACCTCATAGCCTGTGAAATCATTATAATCTCATCCTCCATCTCTAGAAAGGCTCAATTGACTTAGTTCCCACCTAAGTACTAGGTGATCTGCTCTCTGCCCCAGGTGATTCCCGATTGCATTCTTCCTTTATCCCTTTAGGTCCGAGCTCCAATGGTGGTCCAGCAGCCGCAGGTACAGCCTCAGGTACAGCAGCAGCCAGCAGTGCAGACAGCACAAGCTGCCCAGATGGTGGCTTCTGGAGTCCAGGTAAAGGCCTTGGAAGGTTGAGGGCTTCTCAAGTCACTAGCTGGTGCATGTCCATCCACCTATAGAGGTGTATAGCAAGTGTCCGGCTTAGTTTACGGGCTAAGTTGATAAAGAACAGGGAATCCTCTCTCCCTTACTTTCTGTGAGATACCCCACTGTCCTCAGTATGACCAGCTCTATTCAGTCATGACTGGGACCCTACCAGCTGCATACGTAGGGCAGTTCCCACTTTGCCCCTAGGAAGGTGTAGGTGAGAGGAGAGTAGCATGGTTTCATCTTCACTTCTGCTTCCATTTGAGTCTCTAAGGCCAGAACTGATGGGCATGGGAGGCAACTTCCCTGAAAGTAGGAAGAAGATAGGAATAGCATTGGGTGCCTGGAGGTGGGCAGGCGTGTGCCACACAGGAGCACAGGAGTGGGTATCCTGGGGCTGCCTGTATGGGGAGGTACAACTCACATGTCACTGTCCAGTTAGCCCATGCCTGTTCTCCCTAGGGATGATGGGATGCAGGAGGCCTTGCTTAGCCTTTTCTAGTGTCTGGGGATTGAACTCCCAGAGTCCCTGTGACTTGGCTGATACACCCACTTCACCTCCATGCTAATGACTGTGCATAGAGATATCTACCCAGGGCCTTGATTCTTCCTGTGTCCATATAGTCGTAGAAGTGCTCCTAGTCCTGAATTGGGAGATTGGCTTTAGAAGTAATCGGAATGTGCTGGCTGGTATGGGGAGGCTGTTTTAGTACCAGTATCAGCTGGTGCTGTGACCACACTTTGCTGTCCGCAGAGGGCCATCAGCTGTGTTCCTATATGGACTGATTTACTTGGAAACCAGCTGAGCTGAGCTGAATCTGGGTCCACAGCTCTGTGGGCCAGTCTGACATCATTTCACACTGGAGAGGAGGTTCAGAAGTGGTTCTTCCTGTCCTCACTGCATTGCTCAAGTACCTGGGACACCGCCTGAGGATAAGCATGCCACTGAGGGGAACTTGAGATCATGGGCTATAGCTAATCTAACCTAGTAGCTCCCTTGCGACTATACCAAGTGATCTGGGCCCAGTGTTCCTCTACTACCCACTATTGAGTGAAACACACAGTAGGCTTTTGTGGTTGGGATGCTGACCACCCTTATGAGGTTGGAACCTATCTGCCACCACCATGTGTCTCAGGTCACCTGAAGGCTCCCTCCTCTTGGCTGCCTGTATAGAGGAAGGATGTGGTTTGTGTTCAGTCAGCAAAGTGGCAGCACATTAGTGACTGCTCTGAAAGCATAAGCTACTGCCCACTTCCCTTGCCACTTTGCAGCCTACTTTATGGAAACGTCTGTACCTCTGGTCTGACCCAGTGAAAAAAGGGAAGAGTTCTCTTTTCCATCTTTCACTGTTTGGAAAGCAAATGGCTGTACAGTGGGCCATATGTGTGGCTGTTGTCGGCCCATTCTGCCAACTTGCTCATAAGGCTGCTAGCCCAAGGAAGTATATACCCAGTCATCACACCAATGTCTCATCAGCTGCCAGAAGCAGGGTGCTGGCTGCTTGTGCCCAGTCCCCTACACTGAGCCTGTGTGCAGGGCATGGTTCCTCCTTCTGGTGTGGAAATGTGGCCAGCCATGCACAGTTTACTTTTGGAGTATGCATCTTAATTGTTAATATTTTTCTCACCCTAGTGTTGAGGGTCAGTGGCAAGTAGAGGATAGGCTTGAATCTTCTGCTTAGGTGGAACCAGTGGAAAGATTGCAAGATCTGTGGTAGCTAAGAAAGGTGGAGCATAGTCACCCATTTGGTTAATTTTCATGTGGGTTTGGTTTATTGAGGACTGCACCTTCAGTATTTTAAGATGTGTCATCCACCTGCTATACAGTATGTACAGGTCTTAAAGCAGTGGGGCCAAGCCAACTCTGGATAGAAACCTCCAAAATTGAGCCAAAGTAAACCTTACCTGTATACTGTGTTTACCTCACATATTTTGAACTGATCTGCAAAGTGGTCTTTTAGGCACATCATCCATCTGACCTTTAGCGCCTTGCACTGCTGTGCAGTGAGATACCCAAGTGCTAGTAGCAGAGGGAACCGCATGGATTCTTGAAGCCCAGGAACAAGTGGTATGCATCTGTGTTCTGCTCTTCAGTCCAGATGCGACACTCAAAGATTCATTTCCTCACCTTCTGTGGGTATTCTCGCAGTCTTAGACCTTGCCATTGTGCATGGCAGTTGGAAACTGGTTGATCTATCTCATTGCATTGTCCTAGCAGCAGGTGTGGCTGGGTGACTTGGGTATGACACACCCTCCTAAGGGGGGCATTTTTAAATTCATAGCCCTCCTCTGAAACTTGGGTTGCCACAGTGGACAATATTCTAGAAGATGGAAAGTGGAGAGACATGTAAGAAAAACAGCCCCGAGAGGGAGAAATGGTCTGGTGTCCTTTCTGTTTTTCTTGTGTCCTCCCTATTATCCATAGGGATTTGTTTTGTGTGGTCCTGGAGATTGAACTTAGGGCCTCATGGATGCTAGGCAAGAACTCTACCACTGAGCTACATCTCCAGCCATTTTGCTTTATTTTTGAGACAAGATCTCACTAAGTTGCCCAGGCTGGCCTGCTGCCTCAGCCTCCCAAGTAGCTTGGATTATGGGTATACACTTCTGATCTAGGTTTCCATAGAGTTCTATGTGTAGTGCCTTCCATGTTAGCATAATAGTGAAATGTTCTCCTGTATGTTGGTAATTTTTGTGTTGCTATAACAAAATATTTGAGGTATATAATATATATAGGTAAGGTTTATTGGGCCCAGTTTTGAACCAATAAATTATGGTTGCTTGGCCTTGTTGTTTTTGAACTGGGCAAGGTAGCATATCCTGGCAGGAGCCCATGAGGAGCAAAGAGAAGCAGAAAGAGACTGGTATTCGTCTCCTTTAAGGGCATGCCCCCACTGACCCAAAGTCTACTAAAGTCTTTTTTTTTTTTTAGGCCCCACCTCATAAAGGTTTCTACCACTTTCTAATAGTCCCAAGTTGGGTTAAACTTTTAAAATTTTTTGTGGTACTAGCTATAGAACCCAGGACCTCATGCATGCTACCAAAGTACCTTATCATTGAGCTTTATCCCTAACCCATTCATTTTCTTTTAGCCAGAAATTTCAATGAAAACAGAAACTACTATTGGTAACTCACTATCAAGTGATAGCATTGTGAAGTTTTCCAACACATAGCTACCGAGAGAGGAATTCAAGGAAACCCCACCCCAGCTAGGCTGAAGCCCTGGCTCCTCCTGCTTTGGTCACTGTCCAGAAAGGCGCAGAGGGAGGAAAAGAGGGGATGTTCTCTGAGGTTGGCGAAGGCTCACTCTCAGAGCAATTGTATGTCAGCTTTGTCACATGCATGTCCATGATAGGTATCTGTTTTTGATGACAGTTCTCTGTAATATATAAAATAAAGCTAAGTTTTCATATACTAGAAGACTAAAAGGTTGAAAGACAAAAGCATAGGAATTGTTTCAAAGTGGATTCACATTCTGCCTTGATTTTTTATAGAGGAGAAAGAAATGTGTTGTATCTTAATAAATGCTGCTGTGGGTGATAGTGCCCTTCACTATACAAGTAAAAAAACCAAGGCAAACTCAGGAGGCTATCTGTGCCCAGCCTGGGCTACATAGTGTGCTTGAGGCTATCTTGAATTGCACAAGGAGACCCCGACTTAAAAATCAAACAGAAAAGTCAGATGAACACAGCACAGGCCATAGGAACACCAGTATTGTCATATGAGGTACACCCCCAGCAAGAAGTATAAATTGACAAGGAGGGAGATCATGACTAGTGCCAGAATTCCCCCCTCAGTGATCATCTTTGGTGTTTAGGGACTGATGACTCATGTCCCTATGGAGGTGACCTTCCTCATAAGGGAGGAGGCTCATCACGTGGGGGTCCACACTCTCCTGCCCACCTTCTCCCCAGTTTTTAGTTACAAAAGAAACTAGTTCCTCCATAGATGCCAGAACTAACAGCCCCAGGGAAGCCTGGAGTAGTTCAGTGATTTGGGGCTCTGAGAGGGGTACTTCTGAGAGGGAACCTTGCTGTGAGCAGGCTTACGTGAATGTGGCTTCTGTGTTAGTAGCGGTGAACTTTTCTTGTAGCAAGCCTTGGTGGCCTGTCCCCTTCCCAGTCCTTCCCAAGAACCTGGTTTTCCAGAACCTTTGCCTCACAGTCTGGCTGATGCTCTGGGCTATAGGACTTCTGTTCACAGCGCTGAAGTGTGTCCAGGACAACCAGTGCAGGAGTGCAGCCAGTAGGATGGAAAGACACTGTGAGCTTGAGCATGACACTGCCTGTCCTCCTCCCAGGCCACTCGGAGCTGCCCGAGGCTCCTCCTGTAGGGGTCCACATATCCTTTCTATCTGCTGTGTGCCGCATTTCTTGTCACCATCACCTTGTCTGTCGTCCTCATGTCCTCAAAGGTGATTGCTGAAGCCTTGGCCCAAGGCGAGATTTGTGTAAGAGCCCAGTTCCCACCTATCTCCACTGCCATCCTCCATTCTTTGGTTGGACAGCCCAGGCCACAGGTATTTATGGACCTGAGAGCCTTTGTTAAGCACGTCTGTTATAGTCAATGACTTCTTTCACAGTGACTTTCAGTATGCTATACCAAGTATCACCTTTTAATCTGTTTAAATAAAGCCAAGCCCAGCTGGTGTTTCTTGAGGAGAAGTGAGTAAATGCCTTACCCCTCGCCTACTCCAGTTTATAATAGTCATCTTGCTGTCATTTTCCTGGTGAAATAAAACAAGCCAAACAAATAGCTTTGCTTTCTAGAGATTATGTGGCTGTTTACATTTAAATTAATTAGAATTAAGTAAAATTAAAAGTTTAGTTCCTTGTTTGCACCAGTTATATTTTTGAGCTCAGTAGCCCCTGACAAAATTACTGGCTCCCAGCTGGACACTACAGATCACCAAAGATGGCTATTGTGGATAAAAGTTGTATTGGCCCAGAACAGCTCCCTAAAGTTTACTAGGCAGTGTATAAAATTTACTACACACATACCTTCCTAGGTAAATGTGAACTTCTGTGTGCATTACTTGTTTTGTTTTTTGTTTGTTTATTTGTTTGTTTTTGAGACAGGGTCTCACTGTGTAGCCCAGGCTGGCCTCTAACTCATAGCAGTCTTCCTACCTCAGCCTCCTGAGTGCTGGGATTAAGGGTGTGCACCACCACAACCAACATTACATTTTTTAGGGAAGTGAACTTGTGATTTTCCGTTATGTGTCTGTTATGTGAAATACAGAATTATCTCACAGCATATTCATTTAGCAAACAGTTGCTACATGAGTTCTGTGTGTCAAAGCATTGTTATAAGATTCTGAGATAAAACAAGTACTAAAGATCTCCCATCATACAGGCTTTCCATTTTGGTAGGTTAGTTATGAAAACCTTACATCTGCCAAAAGACCTTCAAAATTCCCCTTCTGTCTCCGGGAATCATAGCATCAGCCCCTGCCCTTTCCTGGGAGCCCACGAGCAGCTGTGATTCTTACCCTCACTTGAATAGTCACATCACTGGCTGGTTCCTGGTGAGTTCACAGTGAGGTGGCCTTGTGGGGGCAAATGACTTTAGCCACAACATGTAGGGCTGATTTTTATATAAACAAAAAAGTCTCCAGCACTTTGAGGGTGTGGTACAGGTCTGGCTTCAGAGTGGGTTCTTTGTGTGTAGAGTCTTGTTGGTTCTCACTGCTGGAGCTCCTGATTCACTCATTTAGCCCCTCCTAGACACGGAGAAGGGTCACAGGCAGCTGGCCTGCTGATGATCTAGGTGCACCAATGAAATTTTCACATTTTCGCCTCCCTTCCCAGGCCTCCTCACAGGCCCAACCTTGGTTGGCCCCCCTCATGTGGCCTGCTACATACCCAGCTCTGAGTGACCTCCAAACAGAGACACCCTGCTTATGTCCAGGACCTTGGAGTGCACACCCTGGACATTCATCTGGCTCTAAAAACAATGAAGCTGCTCTTGTGATAGTTGAGATTCTTCCCAGAAAAGAGAACTTATCCCAAGAATGTCCCTAAAATCTGTTCAAGGGCTGGAGATGTAGCCCTGGATTCCCAAACTAAAGACAAAAGATAAGTTTAGCTGGAGCTGCTCCGTTGCATGTCTGGCCAGTGAGACTAGCTGGAGCCTGCACCACCCCCCACTTGAGGTTTCCAGTGCCTCAGCATGGAAGCCTCAGTATGTCCTGTAGCTGCTGTCTTCCACCAGCCACCTGCTCTCATTTCTCAGCAGGACACAATTCAGCATACATTCTGTCTGTTTTGGTTTTTTGTTTGTTTGTTTTTGTGATAACAAATAGGGCCCAAGAATATCATGCAGAAATTTAGGTATTCTTTTTTTTTTTGAGACAGGGTCTCACTATGCAGCTCAGGCTGGCCTTGAGCTCACTTTGTAGCCCAGGCTGGTCTCGAAATCACAACGATCCTCCTGCCTCAGCCTCCCCATTGCTGGGATTACAGGCGTGTGCCACCACGCCCAGCTCTCAGGTATTTTTTGGCCTCACCCCACATGCTTCCCCACCCCCCCAGTCCTGAGGGTTGATTCTAGGGCCTTTGCACTGAACTACATCCCCAGCCGCCACCCCCCAGTCCCCAGCCCCTACTCCCCAGCTCCCAGTCCCTAGCCCCCACCCCCTAGCTCCTAGCCCCCAGCTCCCAGCCCTCAGCCCCCAGCCTCCTTTTTTGAGACAGAGTCTTGTTAAGTTGCCCAAGCTCGGCTCAAACTTGTGATCCTGCCTAAGCCTCCCAGTGCTGAGATTGTAGACATGTACCACATACCTGGCTTCTTGAGACTCCTATCTGTCCTGTTGTCCTATGGGTGCATCTTTGTAGTGTGATGGGGATACTTTATGGGCCCCAACAACTATGACTAAGTAGGATTCTGTGCTGGGCATGTAGTGGACACAGTACCCAACATAGAGTTGCAGTCGGGTGATGTGGAGTTTCTATTGTAGTACTACTTGGTGGGTGTAAGCGGATGGCACCATGATGGGACTGTGTTCCCCTGAGCTCTGGGAAGTGACCCCCAGGGGTCTGCTGAGTGCTATCCAAAATCAAGGGGCAATTCTGGGGTGTTGGACAGTGTGGGTAGTTTGGAGAGGGCTAGAGCTCATCGTGCCAGTCTGTCCTGGGGTTGGTTTGTGGGACAAAGCTCCCTGGACCAATATTTCTGTTCTGCTGCCCTTGAGCTGTGGCCTCTTTATGCCTTATACATACACACCCATTCGCCCGAAATATGCATCCATCTGCGTTCTGGCTGGGCTGCTCTGTGTAGCCCCATAGCTTCCCCGTGTCTATTGTATCCACTCCCTTTCCCAAGAAAGTACACTGTGCCCTCGTTCCTCAGACACTGGACTTTACTGTACCTGGGTGGCTCCCTGGGTGACATACTAGCTCTGTGACCTTGAGAGATCACCTCCCTTGAGCTCCCATGTTCCCATCTATGATATGCAGGTGTATGAGGCATGTGGGGGACATTCAGAGGCTCTTCCCTGGGAGACGCATCATTCTCCTCTGGCTTTGCTAGCGCCTGTGACACATCCACACTTGTGCCACTTGCAGAATGAGAGTACATGGAAGGCTTTTGCTGTTTCCCTCCCTGCAAGGAGCTCATTCCTGACAAGATGCACTGCTATTTCCCATTCTACTCTCTAAAGGTTGGGTTTGTTCCCACGCCACTCACCACCTCTCTAGGCCAGTCTGGAGATGAGTCTTTAAGGCTGCTCCTGTACCAAACATATCTAAGGTGACTTGGGCCTCAGGACTGACATCTGAAGTGCTCTCCAAGATCCTTATTTCCTGCTCTTGGAAGTGAATGGTGCCCCTGGTTTGCCTCCCATCCCCTGGGATCTGCCAGCTACCCTGGCCTGGGACAACTGAATTGCTGAGAGGGACCCATGTGTCTGTAGCCCCTGTGGGTACAGCAGTGGAGGTGCTGTTGAGATTTAGGGGGCAGGTGGTTGCCTGGGTAGGTCTGGAGGAGCCTCATGTATGAACGGTGTGCCATCCTGGAACCCTGGAGGGAGCTTAAGAGGAAGCATCCAGGCCACATCCAAGCCTCTTTACGGTATGAGGAGAAGCATGACGCAGAAGTCTGGGCTCCTGTGACGGAAGGGAGAGGCCCTTGTGTTCCCTGAGAACATGACCCTGGGCTGGGCCTGGGTGTTCTGTCTCTGGAGGTTTATGCAGCTGGCTGCCCTCCATACTTCCTGGTGCCTGGAGACAGCCCCTGAGAACCCTGTCCTGCCCTCCCCAAGAGCAGAGGGTGTCAGCAGGGTGTGCCTATGCCCTGTGGTCTGGTTGCTAAGGTGGAAACATGAGCTGTGAAGTGGCCTTCCCATTGCAGTATTCCCTGCCCAGTTGTAACTCCCTGCTGTCCCCCAGAGGAGCACTAGTTTCTAGGCCACAGGGCTGACTGGTTTCTAAAAGGGACAGCTTCCGCAGGGGACTGGGTGCGGGTGGAAAGTGGCCGCAGGTGGAGGCTCGGGTAGGGAAGGAGGGGTGGTGGGCACTTGAGGGGCAGGGCTGGGAGCGAGCCGCTGCAGAGTCACTTTATCCTCTGGACTAGGGTGCGGTAAGCCTGGCATGGGTATCCAAGGTCTTTGCTTTCTGCTCCTTGGCACTATCTGTCATTCTCTATGTGAATTTCTGGACCTGGAATTTTGTTAGCACCTGGGCTCATTCTAGAACATGTATGTGGGACATGCTAGTCACCCTGGACCCCCAGGAGTCAGTGGTATGTCAGACCTGCAGGGAAATGTGCTGTGTTTGTTCAGCTCATTACTTTGCAGGCATAGCCACACCTGTCCTGGTCTGACCTTGTGACATTAGTGAAGAGCTCCACTTGACTCCAGGCAAGGCTGTCCCAGAGTTGTGGGAACAGCCCATTCCCTCTGTTACTGTCCCACTGGGCCAGCAGCTTTGGCTCAGGGCCTCTGACCCAGCCATGTGGAAATCATCACGATGTAGGTGGCACCCTGTGCCTCAGTCCCCCAGCTACCCTAGTGCACACAGTGCCCTGGGCGGCACCGTCTGGCACAGTCAGTGAGAGCAGATAAACCGGCATGCAGGAGGCCCCTAAAAGGGCCAAGCAGCTATGGTGGGTAGGTCCCTGGGCCCTGCCCTGCCGGCCCACAGGGTGGGCAGGAATCATTGGTCAGTGGGGCCTGGACTTGTTCCCAATTTGAGAAGCTGAGAGCCTGGAATGTTTCTTATCTAGTATTCCTAGGACCATAGCAGGAGAGTGGTGGGAGGGAGTGTGGAGCCTGGGTACCGGGTGCATGTGGTCCCTCAGAAGCATGAGGGAATGTGTGCTGTGAGTTGCAACTCCAGTGTCCAGAGCGCTATGCAAGAGGCTCCAGGTGGGCCTGCAGCATCGTACAGATACATTCTGTGTATCGGGGATGGGGGGTGGAATTGGGGGGTGGGTGTTGCCTTGGTGCATATTTGGAAACAGACAAGGGAGCAGGTGAGGCTGTGAGGGAAGACAGGCCTGTGGATGTGGTGGCAGGTGGCGTGGAGGCACATGTGAATGTGTGGCTGTTAGCTGGCTGATCCTCTCTGCTTCCAGGTCAGCCAGAGTGGTCTCGCTATGCTGTCGTCACCATCGCCTAGCCCGCAGGTGCAGACTCCACAGTCTATGCCCCCTCCCCCGCAGCCATCCCCACAGCCCGGCTCACAGCCCAACTCAAATGTCAGGTAAGCCTGGTCAGGGACAACCCTCTAGTCTGGTCCTCAGACTTTTGCTTAGACCCGCTTCCTCTCATTTGGCTACAGCTCCGGCCCTGCCCCATCCCCCAGCAGCTTCCTGCCTAGCCCCTCACCTCAGCCTTCTCAGAGTCCAGTGACAGCACGCACCCCACAGAACTTCAGCGTCCCCTCCCCTGGACCATTAAATACCCCTGGTAAGTGGGACCTGGGACTAGGGTACCATGAGGCACCAGAAGTCACCTTCATGAGGCGTGAACTCATAAAGGTGCATATGTGCTCTTGGGCCCCTCGGAGCTTGAATGCTCTACCTAAGGGTTTGCAGAGATGAGCCAGCCTCGCCCACTGTGTCCCACAGTGAACCCCAGCTCTGTCATGAGCCCGGCAGGCTCCAGCCAGGCTGAAGAACAGCAGTACCTGGACAAGCTGAAGCAGCTATCTAAGTACATCGAGCCCCTGCGCCGCATGATCAACAAGATTGACAAGAATGAAGGTGTGGCAAGGTCTGGGGCCAGGGCCGGGGCCCTGTGGATACCTAGGGCCTCGGTCTTAGTGTTCCCTCTCTGTCCCAGACAGAAAAAAGGACCTGAGTAAGATGAAGAGTCTTCTGGACATTCTGACTGATCCCTCAAAGCGGTGAGCTTTGCCTCAAGCCAGAGAGTGCTGCACTGCAGTTCATGAAAGGTCCGCAGGGCTTGCTGACTGTAGAAATTTAGCAAAGGGCCCTGCTAGAGGTCCACAGGCTCCATGTAGCTGTATGCTGAGCCATGGAGTCCTGACTTGACTCTCCATTGCCCAGCCTTTGCCTGTTCCGGGTTGCTGCTGTGATCCTCACACTTCCACCCTGTGGCTATCACAGATTGGTCTCAAATTGCAGTGAGCTCTTCATCAGCCATGACAGGCCTGAGTCTGAGCTTCATCTCTGCCCACCTTGCCAGTAAGCTTGGCCAGTAGACTGTGCCTTATTCACCGCATCTGCAGCAAGGCTATGTGTGCTCCTCAGGAAACTGAAACAAAGTGGTGCCCGAGAAAAGCATGTGGAAGGCAGTGGCCCACCAGCCACAGGCTGCCATGAGCGTGGGAGCTTGTGCAGTCCTGCAGAACTGCACATGAACGGGTCTTTCTCATATGTCTCTCCTACCTTGCTGCTTCCGCTCATACTCTACTCCTCCCCTTCCAGAAAGGTCTTGTCCTGCTTGTCTGGGTTAGATGTGGGCACTGCTGCGTGGGGCCTGTTGAAGCTGGGCAGCCCTCCAGGCCCTGAGGTTGACCCTTCATTGGGGTTGTGGGGCCAAGAGCTGGCCCAAAGGAGACCAAAGCCTTCTCAGCCTGACCTGGGAGCAGCTGACCAACTGGCTGGGCTCCCTATGGAGGTTTCCAGTGGCCGAGGCCCAGGAGGCCAGGAAGGCAGTGGTTGAGTCACAAGCTTGCCCAGCTCCCAGGACAGAGGGACAACCCACATCCCCCCTCCCTTCAGATGTCCCCTGAAAACCCTGCAGAAGTGTGAGATCGCCCTGGAGAAGCTCAAGAATGACATGGCGGTGGTGAGTGGGGCTGCAGGCACCTCTGGGGAGGCCAAGGCCCACCCCACTACACCTTGACACTGCTGAAAGGAGCCTTCATGTTCAGGGCAAGCAGGGCCTGGCCCTAGGGGCTCTGCCCAGGAGGCTTCTTTTAGCCTGATGATTTGGAGAGTGGGGATGTGGGAGAAGTCACCCTCTGCCCTTGGTCCCTGTAGATGCCTCTGGCAGCTCAATACCAAGCCCTGCCCTGGGAAGGATACCTGGGCGGGAATAAGGCTGCGGGGGTTAGAGCTGTGTCCAGGCTCAGTCAAGGTGGAGGTCGTGCTGTGAGTAAGGGCTCAGCCTTGGGCTTTGGAAGACCTCCTCAGAGTAGGTGAAGCCTTGAGCCCAAGCTGTGACCCACTTGTCCTGTCCCTAGCCCACACCCCCACCACCAGTGCTATCGACCAAGCAACAGGACCTATGCCAGCCACTCCTGGATGCTGTCCTGGCCAACATCCGCTCGCCTGTCTTCAATCATTCCCTGTACCGCACATTTGTGCCGGCCATGACAGCCATCCACGGCCCTCCTATCACGTATGTACAGCCAGGGATGGGTCTCAAAGCGGGTGGCAGGCCAGAAGCTACATGCACCTAGTGTGGTCACCACAGCCTCCTCCTCCAGGGCCCCAGTGGTGAGTACCCGGAAGCGCCGGTTTGAGGAGGATGAACGGCAAAGCATCCCCAATGTGCTGCAAGGGGAGGTGGCCAGATTAGATCCCAAATTCCTGGTGAACTTAGACCCTTCTCACTGCAGTAATAATGGCACCGTCCACCTGATATGCAAGCTGGGTGAGTGGCCAAGTAGGGTGGAGGTGGGGGTCTAAGGCTCTGCGGCCGATGCCCGAGGCCATGCCTGAGGCCAAGACAGTGCTCCTCACAGCTGACCCTGCACTCAGCCCTCCCCACTCTCTGTTCTCACTTCTTGGCAGCATGGGCATGCTCCTAAGCCCTGGGCCCACACCTCAACTCCCTCACCCCCACAAGAAGAGGCTGCTGGCTCTGTGTTGGGAGCCTTCCAAGGCTTTGCAGCAAGCCTTAGCAGTGCTTTTCAGGGTGTGAAGAGCCCTATTCCAGAGCAGGGCTGTGGGGCAAGCAGGTTGACATGTATATCAGGTCAGTACTTTGGGCAGGCCATAGATGCAGCCTCATTTCTTACAGATGACAAGGACCTCCCAAGTGTGCCACCTCTGGAGCTCAGCGTGCCTGCTGACTACCCTGCCCAGAGCCCTCTGTGGATCGACCGGCAGTGGCAGTACGGTGGGTGAACTGAGAGATGATGTCCGGGGCTGGGGCAAGCTGGGGTCCACACTGGGCAGCCTCCCCGTGTCTCCTCCCTCCCCAGCACCGTCAGGAGCAGGGTGCCCAGCAGTCACCTCGAGAAGGAAGAGTGCATGCCTCTCATCGTGCCCTTCACCTGTGTCTGTGCTGCAGCTTCATGGCAGCTGTGTTCAGTGGGGGAGGGGTGAGCAAGCCCACAGCTCAAGGACAGCCGGCTTCTCCCAGTGGCCACTGTGGAGTTCTGCAAGGCTCACTGAGGGCCACCAGCAGGAGCCTGGTGTCATGGAACTGTAGCTCATGATGAGGCTCTAGAAAACCAGTCCAAACTCCAGTTCTTCACTTAGGGCATGACGCTGAGAGGGGAGCCCCGCCGCGTAGTGAGTGCAGGTTGATGCAGGGGCCGTCCCTCCGCACAGAGGTGCATGTGTGGGCCGGGCTCAGATGTGGCTGGCTGCCTTACGAAGGGCCTCCTGCTCACAGCCGCTGCTCTGTTGCAGACGCCAACCCCTTCCTGCAGTCCGTGCACCGGTGCATGACCTCCAGGCTGTTGCAGCTTCCCGACAAGCACTCAGTCACAGCCCTGCTCAACACCTGGGCACAGAGCATCCGCCAGGCCTGCCTCTCGGCCGCCTAGCCAGGAACAGCAGAGACAAACAATATCCTCGTCCATTCTGTGGATCCACGCCTCATATTGGATCTTTCTAGGTGTTGGGTTCCTTAGAGAGCCTGGGGTTAGGTTAGCTTTCCTGCTTTTCTCTTCTGCCTTGGGGTCTCCCCAAATTTGTACAGTTCTGGGCCAGGTGATTGTGAGGCTGATTACATGGGGAAGGCACAGGGAGGGGGCTTCCTAGAGAAGATTCTCTATTCAGTACCCTCCTGGGAATCAGACCCACAGGCCATGTTCCCTGTGGCTCCCTGTCCAGGCTCCAGGCTCCAGGCTCCCTGTCTACTCTCAGCAGCATGAGGGAGAACTCAGGGTCTCATCAAAGAATCTTGTGAATTAGCATACATTCTACTCGTTTTCATAGGAGGACGTGGAAGAGGACATAGGAAATCCTGACAACTCTGTGATCAGTGTTGGGTTCAGGCCATGCTGCTTGCGGCATGTGAAACATAGCCCAGAGATGCTCTGGGACTTGGGTCCCAGGCTCCATTTCAGAGGGAAGGCCAGCCTCCACGCAGCAAAGAGTCCCCGGCCACAGGTGGGAATCAGGCTGTGTGCTGTGAGGGAGCAGGGTGGGGAGGGTCAAAGGAGCCTATCCCTGGTATACCTGTGTCCCTTTTGGCCAAGGGTGCCAAGTTCCCACTGCGAGGGATGAAGACTGACGGCTGGGTACTGTCTTGGGACCTGGCATCCCTGGAATACCCTGTTCTGTGCATCACCCCTAGAGAGTGTGGACACCCTGTGGGATGCAGCTATACAGCATCTCTGTGTGTTGCCTGCCACATTGAGCAGCAGCCAGCAGTCTTCTGGTGACAAGAACTTCCCTTTTTATATGTGCACTACCCTGTCATACGTGGTTCATATAATAAATTTATTATTCCTGTGTTTGTCAGGATTTCCTTCCGGCCTCCCTTCTCTACACATCTGGGGGCCCCTGTGTTGTCAGGGCTGCTGCTGGTTTGGGAGACAGTGTCCACTGGCCCCAAACCTTAGCTCTTCTCTGTATAGCATTCTGTTCCTCAGCCTGCATCATCCTACTGAAGGGAGTGGGGCAGTGGGGCCAGGAGCACTGTGCTGCTGGGTGGTGGTAGGCACCAAACTGCCTTGAGGTGATGCACGCAGCTGTTGACTAAGGATAGCAGGGCCATAACACTCTGGAGAGAACGGTTTTCCTTGGCTGTGGCCCTCCCAGGATGCAGGCAGCTCAGCCTGACTATTCACTAGCCCATACCACTGGGTGCCCTAGCAGTGGGCAGTTCCAGAGGGAGCAGAGCCTGGAAGGCAGGTCGGTCCCTTGTAGACCAGCAGGGAGCAAGGTGAGGAACAAATAGCTGGCGGGAGACACCTGATAGCCAATGGAGGAGGAGACTGGGGACTTGGAGAAACAAGCTTTATTTGCAGCCTTCAACAATTAGGTTAATACTTAACTCAATGTGCTTTTGTGTAAATGTTGCCCAATGAAATAGTATACTGTTTCTCAGTTCTGAGATGAAGTGTTTCATCTGTCATGGATTTCGTCTATGTTGGAATCAGCATGGCGTAACAGTAGCAGGGTTCAAGTGAAATGGGTGAAGCCCAGCCCAGCTGCAGCACACTGGTGCCAGTGCTGGCTCTGCCCCTGAGACCCAGTCCTCCCTCTGGGCACCATGCCTGGGGACCCACCACTTCTTAGGCCCTTGTTGGAGACCTTGGGGAACCACATAGCACCCTAGTCCCCAGGCGGGGAGCCCTACCAGGCTGGGAAGGTGACACATGATGCGTTCACTTGCCTCCTGGGGGTCAGCCCCAGGCCTCGTATCCTTCCTGAGGGATTTGCAGTGCTGCAGCAAACAGACAGGAGAGGCATGGTGTGTACGTGGAAGGTTTACAGAGCTGTGCTACATTTCAAAGCCCCATCTGCAGGCAATTAGTGTTCTGAAGCGTTTGTAGTCCTCACTACTTCACACTGCTGCACCGTGGTGGGCTTGCACAGGTGTGGGGCAGGCTTGCTCACGGTGCCACCCCTCCTATCTTACCCCTGGCAGGGTGGCCCCTGAATTGGAGGTCTTGTCCTTATCTCTGAAAAGTCAGTGCAGCAGCCCAGAGATGACATGCAGGAACAGTCTCCCCCACTCCTGCCCTTTTCTTCAGACAGTGTCCATGCCAGTATAGGCCCATGTGAGGAAGAGGGCCATCTACTCTGCTTCTGTGAGGCCCAGCTCCCTGCTCCTGTTCACCAGGGAGCTCTGGGTATCAGGTGGGGGTTTCTGGGGCCAGCTATGGCCTCAAGGTGCCAGCCCCTCACCCATTCAGGACTTCTCACTCCAGCCTGGTCTTGCATGACCTCAGGACTACAGAGAAGCAGGACCCTCTCATGCTGTTTGTATTCTCCAGAATGTGTGCTCCCCAAAGTGAAGAAAAAGGATTACCAGAGCTTGGGCCTGTGGCCAGGAGCAGCAGCCACACTGAGTTGCTCCTCTAAGTCCAACATCTGGGGGACATCAGATTTCAACTCTGCTTCTTGGAGCCAGGCTGGGGCCTAGCCTTGCTTTGAAATTTGACTGCAGGTCAGACCTAAGAGGACCAGTCATTGCAGCCCTTAAAAGCCACTGCCCACATGCTCTAGGATTGGCTGTGTGCACCCAAATCTCCTACCTGTTTCCTCCTGTTGAAAGGGGAGATGGGAACAGCCTCCTTGAGAGGGCCACTGAGAGCAATGGACGAGGGTCTGAAGGGCGAGCCTGCAAGTGGTGCCTGGTGCAGGCTGCAGACCAACTACATGTGGCAGCTGGCTTCATTTTTGGGTAGAATGAAAGAGGCCCAAGACCCAGTCTTCGCAGGTTTATTTGCATGGCTCAGGCCCAGTGGTCACTAGCAGGGGAAGAGCTGCTACTGGTGAGGATGCCAAACCCAGGAGAGGCAGACTGGGAGACGAGGCTTTGTGCCTGACTCAGCAGAACATGTCACAAGGCCCGTGGGCAGGGCCATCCCACCTGCATCCTGTCATCTCAGGCTTAGCACAGTCTACTGACTGCAGGCAGTCTGGAGGGACTGCTGTGGATGGTGGTAACTTCCCATTGGGCACTGGGGTCTCCATGTTTCTTCTGCAGTTTCTGATTTATTATTAGTTTGGAGACTCTTAAGCCAGCACATGCTTTCCTCATCATTTTCAAAGCCACACCAGTCAGAGAAGCTGCTTGGGGTGTGCTGCGCATACCCTTCTGAGCCCCAGTCCTGGCTGATGACCATACTGATGGGGCCTGCCCGTGGGCCCCTCTAACTTTCTCCATGGGGTCTTTGTCTTGGGTGCCCTGGGTCAGAAATTACTCAGGCTGTTTCCTGTCCTCCACTCCCATATCCCTGATGTCTGCAGGGTGCTCATTCTGCCCAGCCAGGCTTGGGCTCTGGGGAACAGAGGCGATGACCCAGGATGACCCATCCTTCCAGGGATGCCCCTGGCCATAGATAAGTGAATATGGGTAATATGATGATCACACAGTGCGTTTACTCCCCACCCCAGGCTGGCACGCCATACTACAGTGACTGGGGCGAGCCTCCAGAGGGCATTGGGAAGGCCGGGCGTGGTGGTGCACACCTGTAATCGCAGCACTCAGCTAAGGCAGGAGGATTGCTGAGAGTTTTGAGGCCAGCCTGGGCTACAAAAATGAGTTCAAGCCAGCCTAAACTGCATAGCCAAACCCAGTCCTAAAAAGATGAGAGAGGAGGGGGAGGGGGGCCCTGACATAGCGGATGCCCAGTGACCAAATCTTTGGCACTCCAGCCAAGCAGTACAGAAGCCTGGGACGGGGAAACTGAGGCACTGGCCCAGTAGGTAGGGGACAGGTGAGATCTAGCTGAAGTATGAGGTGCGAGTGAGGAGCAGTCATCGCAGAGGGCTGAAAGTTTTGCACCCCGTTAGGAAGACGCTGGTTAAGGATGCTGTGGGCACAGGGGCCAGGAAGTGTCCATTTTTTGCTTTGGTGTATTTAGTGGGTGACAGTTCATTGAGTTATACACTTGCCCTTCCTGGGGTATGAAAACCTTTCTTAGCAATGAGGTGGCCTGACCATGTTCAGGGAGGAGAGGGCTGATGGGGTGAACCCTCTAAAATGTGCTGCCGCGCACAACGCTGCCGTGACCTCTGGATTTAATTCTGTATTTCTGGGTGTAGCCCCGGAAAGAGTTGGGGTCACGTGGAGTGGAGCTGACTCTGCTGAGACCCAGCGCCCAAACTGCGGCAGCCCAGATTCATCCTTGTTCTCCCGAGGAGACCTCTTTTCCGGAACCTAGCCCGCTTCTGTGCCTGACGGAGCCCAAGCTGCGCCAACTGTAGCGCCACCTGCTGCAGGCAAGTGGCCCTGGGTGAAGGCCCCTGGGAGCCTTTGTTCACTGAGCTGGATGGCTGCTCCCCGGCCCGCCTCCCGCTCCACTCCTGTCATCACCGCCACCTCTGCAAACTCGCTACGCTGCAAGGGCTAAACCCGCCTATTGCCGCATCGCCCTGGGAACAAAGGGTGGGGCGGGAGATTGAGGCAGGGCGAGAGTACACCCGACATGTGAGAACCATCTGCTTTTATAGTATGTCTTTATGTCACTTTTTAAATACTTGTTTCTGAAGGAGATAGTTACAGGTTTAAAAACCAACTTTCAGGCAGGCTCAGTGGCAACAGGCCTGGAATGCCAGCTACCTGGGAATGTGAGGCAGGATCGTAATTGGAGCCCAGCCTAGGCAACTTAGCAAGAACCTGTGTCAAAATTTAAGAGCTAGGGAGGGCTGCAGCTCTGTAAAAAGATGCTAGGTTCATTCCCCCGTATTGGGGTGTAGGAGGTGGGGTGAATACATAGTAAGGAAAATTCCTTTCAGGGCGTCATGAACACTAGGCAAGTGCTGTATCACTAAGCTACATACAGCCCTTTTAAAAATTGAGACAGGGTCTTATGTTGCCCAAGCTAGACTCGAGTTTAATCATCCTCCTGCCTCAGCCTCTCAAACAACTGGGATGACCCACCAGGCAAGTCCCACCATGCCTCACTGGGGAGGTGGTTCTTGGAAGAGGTGCTTCTGCCCTAAGGGCTCTCTAGTTGGCCAGACCTCAACTAGGAAGCCACAGGCTGAATGCCTGAACAAGGCAGAGGAGGAGTTTGGGTGGGTCCTGCACCTGAAAATTAAAGGGGATGAGGAAGAATACTTATTAGCCTGGAACTAGAGGATGAGCCTAAAGCTATGAATGCCCCTTAAGTTCTTGACTGGCTCTGAACTACAGGCCCATGCATTGACAGGACCCAGTGGAAGACACCCTTAGCCCATCTCCCTGAGAATCTGCTGCTCTCCTCAGGGACCAACACAGGCCTCAGGCAGCTGCTGATGTGCCAGGCACAGGGAGACCCACAGACTGGAAGGAGCTGACCCACTGACCTTTACCCTGGCCCACCATTTATCTGGGTTGGGCCAGGCATGAAAGTTTTTGGGACCCAAAGGGCCAGTGAACAGGCTCATGGCCCCTAGAGAGAAGGGTTGGTGGTCAGGACACCCCATGGATGTTTCTTGGCTTCCTAAGTGCTCATGGATCCTGTGCAGGTGAACCTGCTGGACGGAGGCTGAGCCCAGATACCAAGACTCAGAATCAACAATTGGTTTATCCAGATCCATGGCTAAGTTACAATTTTCAGTTTGATTTTTGCTCATGGGTTCCAAAATGTATCCTCAGATTACATCAAAACACAAGGCTCAACATTTATAATTTGAAAACCTTTTTTCCTTTGGTACCAGAAATCAAATTCAGGACCTGTGCTTGCCAGGCAGGTGCTGTGCTGCTGAGCTATATCCCTGGCCCCTATTCTCTTTTTTTAAAAAAATCCCCCACACACCAAAAAACAAAGGCTTGATTTAAGAATCACCACCAAGACACTGTTGTGGTACATCATCTGCTGGACGAACAAAGGTGAGACTGTGATTTATTTTCAACAATGCACAGCTGTCATACACCAGATTATCGAAAGGCTTATCAAAAAGTGTTACTGTCAGTACTTGGTTTATGAAGAAGCAAATACTGCTTTTGCCCATCTTTGGTTGCAGACACAAGGCAGTAGGACTCTGCTACAGCCCTTCACCTGCTGACAACCAGTGCTTGCTCATGGTGCAGGACTGCAGAGGCATGGGGGCCAGAGGTAAAGTAAGATGCTGTGCTCTATAAGGGTCTCCATGGAATTCAAAAGTGGCACCTTTGGCTCAGCTTTGGACTTGCTGGGAGAACATAAAAGAGAACCATCCTTCCTTTGCCAAATGTGACAGTAAACCTTCCCTTTAAAGTCAATCAGGAGAGCCATTATCTAGTTTTCTCAGGAATTTCTTTCAGAAACTGATTCTTGCCTGGAGGGGAGGCTAAGCTACTGGGGAATCTCATGAGGGGAGATGTCACAACCTGCTCTGCCCACTTCAAGGACAACCACAATGGAGAGTCCAAGGCCTAGAGCTGCTGCGAACACAGTAGCTTGTGCTTTACATGGCAAAATCTTGAAGTGGTTATAGAGGCCTCCAACACTAGCTCAGTTGCTTACAGGCAGAGTGAGCGGCTGTGGCCAGCTCTGGGTGTCACAGTGTGGCTCGAGAGCCCTCTGACCATGCCCCTTCCTTGTCAGTCTCCCTTCTCATTTCAGTTTCTTCTGGATGATCCCACGGTCGCAGGAAAATAGCACTTAGAAACCCAACGATGACCGCACTCTGGCTTGGAAGCAACCTGCCAGGGCCTCTCAGGCCCAGTGCAGCAAATCCCAGCAGTCTGATCTGGAGACCACGGCTATCCTGTCAAGGCTGGTGAAGCTTCCCGCGTTCCGTCAGCAGTGTCATGGCCATGGCATAGAGGAGGTAGCCCAGGACAAGCAGCAGAGTGCAGGGCAGGGGTCTGATGCATAACAGAGAGCCCATGGCAAAGGCCAGGAAGAACGAGAACAGTGTCCGGTAGCTGCCCAAGAAGCGCAGGCTGAGCCGGGGGCCCCGGGCCTGGCTGGCTGCCTGCCTCCGCCCCACAGGGCTCAGCAGGTGCCTGTTGCCCAGTGTAGGCTCAATGAGGTGGTAGCGACAGAAGCTGCCAAGAAAGTCATCCCGAGAACACAGAGCAACCATCTGGCCTGCAAACTGAAGCACAAAAACTCAGATGAGATGGTGACAGCAAGTGCTAGAGGCCTCCAGGCAACACATCATCCTCTCAGGCCACCCCAAGATTCAGGCAACTCTCACAGGCTCACACTCCATCTGGACTCTGCGCGCTCACAGGAAAGAGGAGGGTGTGGGTGTGGAGTTGCTGCATCTCCTGGAACCATCCCACAAGTGGCCAGGCCCACCCTACTGCCCACTCACCCTGCGGTTGATGGCAGATGACAGCCGGAAGAGCGCTCGGACAAGGCTGGCGTTCTCGTAGCTCCGGATGGGCTGCAGCTCTGAGTCCCCCTGATACTCAATTTCAAACTTCCGCAGCCCATTGATGATCTAGAAAGCCAGACCATGAGAACAACTCAGGATACATCTTTGCCAACAGCCCAGAAGAGCCTTTCCTGTTTACTAGGACAAGATGGACGTCACAGGATGACAGAGGCCTCTTACTTGGTAGCGGCCCAGGGGTGTGAGGATGAGCCCATCCTCCCCCACGATGCAGTCTGGGAGCTGCTTCTTCCCATTTTCATCCTGAGTGGTCCCCAGGGCAAGTGTGAGCTGGGCCAGCTGGGCTTCACTAAGCTGTCAGAGAGAAACACTTCTACTTTCAATTCCTAGGTGAAGGATGAAGAACTGGTCTTCATCCCACCATCCTCTGACAATGAATGGCAATGAGGAGACCCAGACATGACACCTGAGGTGCAAACCCATCTATGAGATGGTCCCCAGGGGGAGGAAGGGGGCCCCTGGGACAGAAGCCATGCTGGAGACCTGTACAGGCCCTGGGACTGGCCATGGGCTGGGTAAGGAGCAAATCCCTCATGGAGGGGACCGTACTGGCCATGGGACAAGCCCCAGGCCTCATACTCGGAATATCTGGCGCAGGTAGTCCAGGGCCTTCTCCAGGTACTCGTCTGTCTTGCGGATACTGTCCTGGCCCATCTCGTCCAGGTCGTTGCCTGAGTAGCTGCTATTTGGGTCTGTAGAGGAAAAGCCCAGCCATGACAGGAAGGACCAGCCAGGGGGGCTCTCCACACACTGGTCAGAGATGGACCTAGCGGTCTGCTTGGCTTGTGTGATGAGCTGAGCAAGGCGTAACACCTGTGAGGGAGACACAGTGACAAATGGCTTGGGTAGGGGGCAACCCCAGCACCTGGCCACACACAGGATAAGGCTGCGCTGTTATCCAACAGGGTAACCTGTGGGCAGGAGGTCATGCCCAGATGGGTGAGGACCAGGAGGGGCAGCTTAAGACTTGTGGATAAACTTTTTGTTCTGTGTTTTGAGGCAAGGTCCCACTATGTAGCCCAGCTTGGCCTGGAACTGGTGCTCCTCCTTTCTTAGCCTCCTAAATGCTGGGATTTCAGGCATGCACCACCATACCTGGCATACGGATGATCTCTTAAATGAAAAATTTCCAAACTCTGTCTTTATTATCAGAAAACAAAACTAAACTAGTCTTTACTAGAAAAAGAAAAGGGAGACACACCAGTGTGTCTCCTCAACACACAACCTCTTCCCTTTTTCTGGAACGCAGGTGCCTCTGTTGGTTCCTGCAGCTACAGGGACCACGTGCCAGCTGGCGCCTCTAATCACTCACCAGGGTCCGGACCTCAGGCCCAAACATCGGGGTGTACTTGCAGTCCTGGCCCTCCAGGCTGTAGACATGGCTCTTCACCTTAAATGAGGCATCAGTGACGGCTGGCGGCCATGGTGACAAGAAGCTGCCAGTGACAGTAGGAGCTGTGAAGAGCCGGTGCTGGCGATGGGGGATGACGAGTTCCGGCTCCAGGAACAGCTGCTCACCTGGAAGGCAGGACTCAAGTCTGGCACCACTTCACAGGCCAGGCTAGAGTGCTGGTGCTCCTGGAAGCGCTCCAGAACACTTTCTGTGGACAGGGCCAGTGGCCCAAGGGCCAGCTCCTGCTCAGGGAGCTCCAGTCCACACCAAAAGGAAGCCAACAGTGACAATAGCATGCTAGGGACCACGACCATCTCCTGATCCACCCCATAAAACACTAGAGGAGCAACAGTATTGAAAGAGCTATACCTAGTGGGTGGTTCCGCTCCCCTCCTGGAGTCTGTGACCACAAGGCAGGCAGAGTTCGGCCAAGCTGAGACTCCCCCAAAGCAACCTTGTGCAGAGTCACCTGCAAGCCCATGAGGCACGCAGCCTTCCCTGGGTCTATGTGCTGCTGCCTGCCAAAGACAGCCCTGGCTCCAATCCACCTGGCCCAGGACTGATGACTTACCTTTTTGGATCATTTCAGCCAGGTTGGGCTGAGCAAACACTTTGGCCACTCGGAACACCATGAGCGCATTTTTGGGGCTGACCAGATCTGTGCGGAGTGCACGGTTCAGGAAGCCCACGAACAGCTTGGTGTACACCAGTAGGTTCTCCTGGACGAAGGGTGCCCTGGGGGTGCAGGTCAAGACCACCTGCTAGAGGTTGGTGCTACAGTGGTTCTAACCCCTAAAGCTCCTGGCTTCCTAGGGCTTCCAGACTCCCTGGACAAGACCTTACAAAGGTGTCAGGAATGGCAGCTCTAGAGGCCAGCGAGGAGAGCAGTGCAGAGGAGGCAGAGAGCCAGGCCCTCTGAGGACCATGGATCTTGGGCAGTGGGGTGCTTTCCAAGAAATTCAAGACCATCCTGCAAGGCTGGCCTGAAGCCTAATGGGCAAAGAGAAGAAACCACAGAGGGGCAAGAAGGCTTTGGTTTGGGAAAGGAGCATTTTAATGTGCTGGTAGAAACCTGGGGTCAACTGTGAGGAGCAAGCTAGAGGTGACCAGGGTGTTGCTGTTCTGTGCAGGCGAAGGATGGCAGGTGGCTTTAGGGGCAACCTGGAATACTGATTTGAGCCAGAAGGGCAAGGAACTAGAAAGAGGATCGCCCACATGTTCTGGGAAACCCCTTCTGGAACAAAGCTCAGTCCAGGAATTGCTGGCCTGTGTACCCACTGTCTAGGGCTTGGGAGAAGAACTCAGATGGCTACCAAAGGCAGTCAGGCCAACCCAAGCACAGGCCTCCCGGCTGTCTGCCCACTGCAGTAGCACACACTCACGGGGGCAGATGGAAGTAAGGGAGGAAGGGCCAGGGCCTTACCATTTCTCTGAGACACATCGGGGCTGGGAGTCATTGCTCTGAGCCTGCTTCTCAGATGCATACCTCCACGGCTGCAGGTAGCTCAGCCACATTTCTAAGACCTAGTAAGGGACACATGTGTCCTGAAAGCCTGCTGGCTATGGGGCCAGGGCCCTAGGCTTTCAGTTACACTCTTACATGGCATATAGCCTGGCCCCTAAAGGCCAGCTGAGGTAGAAAGAACCATATCTTCAGCTGTGAGCCACAGAAGGGTCTGGGATCCCATCATGTTCTGGCCTCTGACTGACCTCAGGAAAGATGCCAGTGGGATCAGCTTTTCCCACAACCCCCCAAGATAACACAGAAGGAACTTGCATACCACAGGGTCATTTACCCCCCATGGCAGCTCTTCATGAACCAGACTCATGAGCATGCCTGGTGCAGTGGGGAGATGCCAGAAGACACCCTCCATGGGCTGATGGACAGGGTGTGGATGGGCTTCTCTGTCCCTTAGGGTCAGCTTTGGCAACTCCAACCAGCAGGACAATCTTTCAAGACTTCCTTCCCTCCCCTCAAGGTAACAGTCACTTCCCTCACCCAGAACAGCAGGCAACAAGGAAGAGGGCCAGAACTTACCGCTCTAAAGGACGCGTCCAAAGGCCAGTGACCAAAGCAGTGCTGCAGGAAGAGGTAGAGCTTCTGCTGGACAAATCTCGGGACAGCAACCCTGCAGGGAGGTGGGTATCACAGGCTGCCACCAAGGAGTGCTGGGGACTCCCGTGGAGTTAAGATCTGTTTTTAGTCCCATTTTTCAGAGGAGGAAACCAAGGTTCAGGGAGGTCAGGGAACATCCTAAGGACACACAGTCACAGGTTACTGGGCCAGTATGCTTCTTCCACACACCTCTCAGCTCTACACCAGTCACCTGATCTGCTGGCCCGTGTCCTAAAGGTGGAGAATAGGAGGGTAGGAGGATGGTTTGCCATCAACACAATCTCCCTCTTAAGCCCTGACACAGGGAAGAAAGGCACAAGCCAGATTTGCAAGACGGGGTCTCCCTCTGGCCACTGAAAAGGGCAGATCTGGAGAGGAAGCTTTAGGAACAGAAGCAGTAGGGCAGCCCCTGCAGCTCTGGAGCTGCGTGGGGTGAGACTGGCCACCATGAGGTCAGGCCTTTGCCACCTGCCTAGCCTAGCTGAGGCCTCCACGCTCCTAGTAGGAAGGGCTGCCTTGTCTCACTCCATGTTCTGGGTAAAAGTCATGGTGGGCAATGTGGTGTGAAGAGGAGCCCGGAAGCTGCAGGAGCCCCGCCAGCCTGCACCCACCGTTTAAATTCCTCCAAGGGGCTGGTAGCATGGGAGTGGGCGGAGGGTGAAACCTGCTCAGGCTTTAGGCTGTTGGCAAAGGCATGCAGGTGCTTCAGCAACAAGCGGACCACTAGCACGTGCTCCTCAGAGGGTGTGAACGACTCCTAAGGAGGGGAAAGAGGTCGTTAGGACCCAGGGAAGCCTCACCACATCCTGCCCCTTGGCTGGCCACTCTGCCACCCCACAGGAGGCCTGGGCCAGGATCTCCCCTACCCCTGGTCCCACTGTGCCTGGCATTCAGCAGGTGAGTCTCACGTCACTCACCTCAGTGAAGTGCTGGCCCACCCTGGGCCAGCCTGCCCTGGGGACAGCCACCTCAAAGATTCACTGCGAAGTGCTCTCCAGTGCACCCAAACCCACTTACAGCCACGTGTCCCAATGCATTCCTGCCTGTGCTGGCCTCAGGGGTCCCTACACCTGACAAGCCAGGCCACCAGGGACAGGGGCAATCCACCAGAGCTCTGGACCTGGGGTCGCCCAACTGCTTCCTGGGTGTGTGCAGAAAGCACTCAAGGCTCACCTGTTAGGGGTGGGAGCTTCTCCTTTCTCCCCAGTTCGCTCTCTGTCCACAACCCTGACTCCCTGCTTCCTCTCCTAGTCACAGCTAGAGAGGGACTTGGCCCCAGAAGAGTCCTCTCCTGCTGGTAGACCTGTGGTCAGCCAAAATCCTCCAGAGAAGTATAACCTTAACTTCTCGTTAATACACAGGATCCTTGGGGCAAAGCCTGTGGGTGAGGAAAGCCTTTCTGGCAGCAGCAGGGGTCCCCCAGCTGTTCAGCATTCAGGTGAAGGTGGGCTCAGTGGAGCCCTGGAAGTGGACTGGGGCGGGGTAGCATCTGAAGTTCATCTCTGTTGAGATGGCCACAGTTGCACCTGGCCTCCTCTACCAGTGCTGGGGACACAATCCCGGGCCTCAAACATGTGGGCAAAGAACCCTATACTCATCCGCAGCTCTCTGGGTTTCAAACAACTTGAAATGCTGAGCCAGACATGGGCCCCAGCCCTGAGGCATTGTCCACTCAGGCCTCTGTCATGAAAATGCCCCCACAGATCCAGGTGACACCCTCGCTGGCTTAATCTGAAGGTGGGAGGTTATTTTCTTCTGCTTATTTTCTATTTTAGTCTCTGTGCAGCAAAACTTGTATTGTTTGTAAGAAAGAAGTATAAAACATAGTGATATGCTCTGTCTCCCATAAACTCATGCTGATGCTTAATCATCACAAGCCTTCGGGACAAGGCCCCCTGCCTTCTGCCAGGCAATGATGTCCTGTGCCATTCCAGGGCTCTGCGAGCAGTAAGACAACCACCAGATGCAGCCCTAGACCAGTGATGGCGAACCTTTTAGGGCTTTCAGTGATACAAACAGCCTGCTGCTGCAATGGGTGTCACTGGTTTACTGCTACTGCAGACCTGGGACCAGAGCTGCAAGCCAAAATAAACCTCTTTTCTTTGTACCTCACCAGCCTGTGGTACTGTGTTACTAGCAACAGGGATGAACTAAGGCACAATAGTAGCACTAATACTAATACTAAAAGACCAGAACATCAATGTCAGCTTCTAACACACACGCATGCATGCACGCACACACCCCCGCTCCAGAGCTTTCTCCTCTACAGCCTCATTCCTGGCCAATGGCCCTGACCCTGGCCTGGGATCCTGTGCTATGATGTCGCCCTTTGGGTCAGGAAAAGCAACAGCGCCCTCACAGGAACTGGCAACCGGCCTTCCCTGCTGGGCCCTCAGCATATGCTCTCTCTCTGTGCTCAGGGGCCAGACACCGGCCCCTACTTCTGGCAACCACATGGCTCCACGTCAGGCTACTTGCACGCTACGTTTGCTAAGCCACACTTCTCCCCAGCTCTCTCTTCCTAAACCAAACTCCCACGCAGAACCTGGGGCCACAGCTGCACTTGGCCTCTTCCACCAGTGCTGGGGACACAATCCAGGGCCTCAAACATGCTAGGCAAAGACTCTGCCACTGAGCCACACCCCCAGTCCCTACCACCGGCTCACTTTTTAAAGAGATGTCCCACAGGTGGTGGCACAGCATTTGCCTACTGTGTACAAAGCCCTGGCTTCAATCTCCAGCACTGACCAAAAAAAAAAAAAGTTTTACCACATGTCCCCAAAGCCCACAGCATTTCCCACTGGGCCCAGCCTCCTGCTATTGAGCCTGAATGGCGGCTAAGTCCAGGTTCAGCTGAGCTTGCTCAGCACTTGGTCCTCCCAGGGGGCCTCTCCTCCCTCCTCAGCACAGCTGCTTCTTCTGAAGCTGAAGTTACCATCCCACCCCACACCATGAGTTTTCATCTTGGCTCCAATTGAAACATAACTGTTGTATGTTCCTTTGCAGCCAGGATGAAATGGACAGAGCTGTGCCCGTGAGCTCAGTCCTATGTCCCCGCCTTTCCTCGTAAATCTGCTAACGTCATTGTTCCTGAAATATCCGTCTCTTAAAAAAAACCCAAGTCTGAACCATTTTCACTGACCTCAAATCCATCCACACATTTGTTGCTACTACCTAAGCAGACAGCAGTCTCCACGATGTCACCGCCTGCTCTCACTTGCCTCCAAGAGTCTACAAGTGGCTGGAGTTCAACATAAGATTAGGCCTCGTTGGACTGACAGCCTCATCAGCTGTAGGATTGAGCTCTGAGTTCTCCTCACCCACACTCTGCTGTACATGCAGACTTAGGGTGGCTGCAGCCTCCAGGCCGGTTGGTGGCTCTGAATAGGGCAGAACCCACACCACCCAGAAGTCCCTAGGCCCCTGCATCCTTGTCAGTTTCTGAGCACCATGGCCTCGCACAGCAAGGGAGGAGTCAAGTCACTGCAAAACTCTAATACCTGTGAATGCAGACTCCTCCCCTGGCTGGACCTTGACCAAGCAGATTCTGTAAGCACTATGGCCAGCCAGGGCTGTATATCTCACTCCATATATGGCTACACATCCCAAAACCAGGCTAGTTGTAAAGTTGGGGATTTAGGCCAGGCTGAAGGCTGACCCCTGCCTGCCTTCCTTAAACCTATAGACTATACTCTGGTCAGAACTAGGTTTTTGTGGGGTTTTTTGGCTTATTTGAGACAGAGTCTTGCTATGCAGTTCAGGCTGGCCTTGAGCTCACTTTGTAGCCCAGGCTGGTCTCAAACTTACAATGATCCTCCTGCCTCAGCCTCCCCTCAAACTTACAATGATCCTCCTGCCTCAGCCTCCCGAGTGCTGGGAGTGCTGGGATTATATGTGTGCGCCACCTTGCCCAGCAGAACTAGTCTCTTAATCCCCTGCAGTGGGTCTCAGCTAGACCCTCACTCTGCCATTGTGTTGACAGGCACTCTGTGGTCCTACTGTGGGCAGGGAAGGGGAGGAAACTCCAGTACTTGGTAGGCGTGGAGGGCCTGGAGGCTGGGTTGGGCAGGGCTGTGGAGGGCGCTGGAGACACTGAGTCGGTAGTGCAGAACCTCCAGCTGAGACAACACACAGAGAAAAGCCAAGAAGAGGCAGGAGGGCAGAGGACAAGACAAGGTGGGGAAGGGGAGACATGGGACAGGACAGGGGCAGGGGAAGTGGGGGAAAAGAAAATAATGAAAAGGAACCCAGAGGAGGAAGGAGAAAAAAACAAGAAACAAAAACAAAAACAAAAGCAGGTCAGTGACAATCCAAACAACCATAGCCCAGCGGCCTGGGGCCAGCAAAGCACCACCCCTCTTAGGGGCCCAAACCTGGGGCTCAAACCACAGGCGAATCTGCTGTCAGACCCATGTTGGGCGCCCGCCTCAGCTGCGTAGGCTGAGATACAAGTGGATCCTTAAGATCACGGGGGAAGCCTCTTCATGTTGCCGGGGCTGACAGCCTTTCAGCTCTGAGGCTGACCCAATTCTGTCATCCCAGCAACTCCGAGACCACACCATGTGCTACCTGCCCCCTACAGCCAGGAACCCTAAGTGGGACATGCTGAAGGTCATCAAGGCACAGAAGGGCACAAGGCTCAGGGAAGAAATTTTTGGGGAGCCAGTTTCAGGACTCTCTGCCCCCAAAAGAAAGTGTACAGTCGGCCCTCTGCATCCATCAGATCCACACCCACAGGTTTGATCAAGCAGACCGAAACGCGGTGGTGGTGGTGCGGGGTACATCTGTAGGGAACTTGTACAGACTATCTTTCTCTTTTTCCTATTTGTTTATTCTTTCATCATCAGTACTGGG
Organism: Dinomys branickii; assembly: GCA_004027595.1. NCBI lineage: Eukaryota > Metazoa > Chordata > Mammalia > Rodentia > Dinomyidae > Dinomys > Dinomys branickii. The sequence goes on along the minus strand of PVLD010006559.1, from coordinate 27,131 downwards.
GATTGAACCCAGGGGCTCTGATGTGCTGAGCAAGTGCTCTAGCATGGAGCAATAGCCTTACCCCCAGTCTTTCTCGCAATTGTTTCCTTAATAATATGTAGAACTATTTATGATATTTATACTAACTAGGTATCATAAGTCATCTAGAAATGACTTAGTGTACATGGGAGGACACGCACAGGTTATACACAAATACCGTGTCATTTTATATAAAGGATTTGAAGATCTGTGGAGTTTGGAATCCATTAGGGTCCTGGAACAAGTACTCCCTAATACTGAGGGACGACTGTAACTTACTGGATTTTCCTTGGTTGTCTTGAGAAGAAATTTACCATATCTGGAGGTACTATATATGATGTGATCGATTCTTATGTGTCCAAAACATAATCAATGTCCCTTCCTTAAGTGGTTCTCTCAGAACTGAGGACAGGGATGGGTTGCCAAAGACGGATCCCAAGGGCAGCACAGACCGAGCCCACCAGGCCCACCCTCTGCCCCACACACCCCACACTCTCCCATACTTTGAAAATGGTTAAAGTTGTGCTCATCAGTTATAATTCTAGGAAGACAGCCTTTTCTACCTCACTAGGCCTCTGCCTTCCAAATACATAGGGGTCCCAAGGGAAAGCGCCCCCTCACACCCACAATGTCAGCGGGACTGAGGCCGGGACAGGCCTGGACAGCAGGGGTAACAGCAGAGCTGGCACGCGCCCACCCCAGGACTCTCTACCCTACCTCCCTGCAGCACTGTTGTTGCCTTTCAGCCAAGCACAGCCCAGAGGCACCCAGCACACTTCTTCCCCAAGCAGCATGCCCACGGGGCTCCACACAGTAAGATGCACTTGCCAGACGCTGAAGTGCCTCACAAGGAGGCAGGAGCATAGCAGGATGGTAAAGTCCTTTCCCAGCCTTCCTCTCAGCCAGACCTCAGACTCAGGGAGGAACCAAGAAGCAAGGTCTCAGTGGAGTCCCTGCCCCTTCTCATGAGAACACAGGGCTGGCACCATGGCCACTTCCAGGGCTGTAGGTAGTAAACACATGCCCTAGATCCAGAGCGGGACTTCAGGTGCTGCATTTCATCCATTTGGAAAGCAAGGTTAGGCACGGACTGGCAAGGATCTGTGTAAGGTGGGCATAGCACAGACCCCGATAAACAGTAAAAGGCTTTGGATGATGGGACCACTGCAGTGGTTTTCCTCAGTGCCCATCCAAGCAGGTCTCCTAGACTGTGTTTTTGTTCTCTGCCTCACTAGAAGGAAGCAAAGGGCAGAGCCTCTTGGGTGCCCAGTTCCCTCAATACCAGTCATTTGGGTAGGTCTCATTCCCCTAAGGTCTGACTAAGAGGAAGCAAATGTGGGGACAAAGGCTAAGGTGCCTCTCCTAGAACCTGTGAAGATACAAGTGACCATCCAGAAAGGTCTTTCTGGTCAGCCCTTGAAGGCAGTGTGAGTGCCACTCACTTGAAGACACCGTGACAGACCAAATAGTGCAGCACTGCAGTCCCTGCCTCTGCATAGCCAAGACACATGCACGGGGCTGAGCGCCTACCAGGGGCCTAGGAAAGAAGCTAGACCCTGAGAAGAAACCCAGGGGAAAGAAACCCAGCCCCTAGGCCACCATTTATCATCCAGAAACATGCAGCAAGTCTGTACAGGAAGCAGGCCAGGCATGGCAGGCTCTTGGTGGCTCGAGCCAGGAGAGACAGTGTCTTGGGCCTTTCCCCATTTCCCTCCTCCTGGGTGATGGCGAGGATGAGGTTCTAGAGCGCCTTGTGCTTTCAGAGGAGCAGTAAGAGCCAAATCGCATCCTCCACACCAACAGCACGGGGGTTTGAGAACTGGCTGCAGAGACTGCAACAGGAGGAGCAGAGCAGTGGTGTCTCCTTGGAACTGGAGTTCAGTTACAGGACCCGTCTCAATTTTTACTTTTTAATTTTTTTCCCCAGTACTGGGGATTGAACTAAAGGCCTCTGCACTGAGTTGAATCCTTAGCCCTTCATATCTATCTATCTATCTATATATGTATACACACACACACACACACACACACACACACTTTTTTTTTTAAATTTTGAGACAGCTTTGCTAAATTGCCTGGCCCAGACTCCCATTTGTGATCCTCTATCTCAAGTCTCTCAAGAGTGCTGGAATTACAGGCATGCTCCTTTCTTATGTTGAGACAGTCTGCTAAATTGCTTAGCTGCCCAGGCTGGGCTCAAATTTTCAATCCTCCCAACTCAGCTTCCCAGGCTGCTGGGATTACAAGTATATGCTACCATGCCAGCTACCTCTAGACTCTCCATTCTTGAGGAAGCCCTCCAGAGTTTTGCCTGGCATTGACAAATCAAAGTCAAAGTGATGCACAGAAGCCACAGGCATCAGACCAAGTTGGTGACCATGCCTTGGGCACTGGACCAGGCATGTGTGTTTCAAGTGGACTCTAAAGTGTCCATGGGCCACTAACTGAACAGAACCATTTCACCCTGAGGAACCTAGTGCCTGGCCCAGGGACAGCAATGCCAGGAGGTGCCAGGAACTCTGCCATGTCCATGCTTTTGTAACAAGGGTCTTGCCCAGGAAAAGAGGTAGGGGAAAGGCCAAGGAAGAGGAAGGACAGGGAGAGCAGAAAGAGGGAGAGGAGGAGGAGGAAAAAGACCAGGGCACATGCAGAAGAGCAGAAAGCCCCACCACCACCACCACAAAAGTGGCTGCTTTTGATGCTCTTGAGGAGGCGGGGACAACACAGGCAGACAAAGGATACTCAAGTTCATCAGTGGCAGGTGTCCACTCAGGGTCACCACTGCTCTTGAGAACACAAAGATATTGCTGATGACAATGGAGAACCTGGGAAGCGATTCCTAGGGGCATATGCAGCTTCCTCTAGCCCCACAGCAAAAGCACCAGAATCTCTGCTGTTCCCCTGCCAGAGGGAACCCTGAAAGCTCCACAGGGAACACCCAGCAGGACACACCTTCAGGCCCTAAGGGCTCACCCCTTGTAGTATAAGACCCTCATACTGCAGAACAATACCCACCTTGTATTAGGCATCTAAATGAGAGGTGGACGGTGGGCTCTGCTTCCCACCATCCAGGCTGTGACAAGTAACTTAAGACTGAGAACAAGAAACGGCAAGTTGACCAGAGCCAGAAAAAGGAAACAGGAAAAACAACTGGGAACATACCTTGGCATGAGGGGACTGCATTTTCTGGTACATCTCCAATGAATAATGGTGAAGCCACATTTCAACAAAAACCTACAAAAGAGCATTAGCTGATCAAAATGTTTAACAATAGTGCCAAGAACAGTCCGTGGGGAAAGCAGTCTCTCCAACAAGTAGTGGAGGGAAAATAGTGTATCAATATACAAAAGAATGAAGTTGGAGCTGGGCATGGTGGTGCACGCCTGTAATCCCAGCACTTGGGAGGCTGAAGCAGGAGGATCTTTGCAAGTTTGAGACCAGCCTGGGCTACAAAGTGAGCTCAAGGTCAGCCTGAACTACACAGAGAGACCCTGTCTTAAAAAGACACACATAAAAAAAGACAATCAAGAATGAAGCTAGAACCTTATCTTGCACCATATAAAAAAGTTAACTCAGTTGTGTGTGGTGGCGCATCTCTGTAATCCCAGCACTTTGACTGAAACAAGAGCATCACCAAGAGTCTGAGGCCAGCTTGGTCTGAGTAGTGAGTTCAAGGCTAACCTGGACTACATAGCAAGACCCTGTCAAAAATACAAAACAAAACAACTAACTCAAGGTGGGCCAGCAACCTAAATGTACACTAAAACCATGAAACTCAGAAGAAAACATAAGGGGGAAAGCTCTACATCACAACTGTAATCCCAGCACTTGAGAAACCTAGGCAGGAGGGTCGCTGTAAGTTCAAGGCCAGCCTGGGCTACAAAGTGAGTTCAAGGCCAGCCTGAAGTACAGTGAAACCCTGTCTCAAAAAGACAAAAGGAAAAAAAAAAAAAGAGAAGCAATCCAGGTGTCTCCTGACAGATAAATGGCTAAGCAGAATGTGTATATCCATATAATAGGATTAGCCACAAAAAGGAGGGAAATTCTGATGCAGGCTACAACATGGATGAACCCTGAGGACCTCATGCTAAGCAAAATAACCCTGTCACAAAAGACAAAATCCAGCCGGGTGTGGTAGCGCACACCTGTAATCCCAGTACTTGGAAGGCTGAGGCAGGAGGATCGTAGCGAGTTTGAGACTGGCCTGGGCTACAAAGTGAGCTCAGGGCCAACCTGAACTGCATTGTGAGACTGGGTCTCAAAAAGAAAAAAGAAAAAAAAAAAAAGACAAAAGCTATGTAATCTAGATGAATACTTTAGACGTGAAGTACCTAGGGTGGTCAAATTCTTAAGAAATAGAAGGCAGAACAGTGGTTTCAGGGGCCTGGGAAGAGGGGGAAAATGGAGGTACCTAAGGGTACAGTTTCAATTTCTAAAGGTAACAAAGCATGTTGTTGCTCAGCATAGCAGTGTGAATGTACTTAAAATACTGCTGGACAGTACGCTCAGAAATGGTTCAGATGGTAAAACTTATGTTATATGTACTTTATAATTAACATTTTTTCATTTAAAGAAACTCATTTAGAGTTCTGGTCCAGGAAATAGAACCCTCCAACTCTGTCCTGTCCAGTCACCTGCCCATCTCATGGCTGGCACACCCACAGCCTGCATCAGCTTGGGCCATCTGTACCACCACAGTCTCATCGGTGATGATTCCTACCATTTCAACCTCTTGGTGCCACTGCAAAAATGGGCTGGGGATACAGCTCAGCAGCACAACCCTAACTGGCAAGCGCTAGGCCATGAGTTTGATTCCCAGAACCAAACAAACAACGAAAAACCTGGAAGCTTCTAAAAGCATTGCACCACTCACACCAGTTACACTCATATAAGTTAGGAGACCAGATCATATCCTAAGTTTCAGGCTGTCAAAAATAATGCTGTGGGGCATGCATGGTGGCACACATTTATAATCCCAGCACTTAGGAGGCTGAGGCAGGAGGATTACTGCAAGTATGAGGTCAGCCTAGACTACATAGTGAGTTCAAGGCCAGTGTGAACTAAATAGTGAGACTGTATCTCAAAAAAAAACAAAACAACCACGACAAAAAGAGAGCAATGGTGTCCCTACCAAGTCAGCCTCTGAACCTACACCAAAACCTACTAATTTACTGTAGTACACAGAGGGGCAGGACTGCTAAGGAAGTGGGCTAGCTGAGACCCTTACTGGCAGAACACTGATTAGTAAGCCTGATAGCCTGGGTTCGGTGGTGTGTGTGTGTGTACACAGATTTCTTATCTAGTTTCTACATGTCATACATGGGATTTGAGAACCACCCTCACACTTTAGGTCTCCACTCCAAATGCTGGAAGATGGCCGAACGTTTTCGTCTTATTTTGTTTCTTTTTATAATATCTATCTATTTAAAAAAAAAATTTATTAGCACACGTTTGCAGGACATAATCATCACAGTCACTGTGGGAAGTTGGTACACGTACGTAATTCTTTTACACGTCCTGAATTCTTTTTACTTCCTTTCTCCATTTTCTTCCCCCTGAGCAGTTTGTTTTGAGATAGAGGCAGAGATCACCCTCATTGGCTCACCTGGAGAACAATCTCTGACCTCCAGATCTCCTGGGAGGTAGGGTCTGCATTCACAGATGTCTGATGAGAGATATGTCGCTTCAGGAGACTGGTATGGTGGAGGCCATAGGAGGCAAAAGGCATGGCCGGAGTCCTGACAGTAACATAAAAAGAGGCCTCAGTTAGGGACTTCAGCTGGCCAAGCCAGGGACCTGGATACCAGTATGATGATATGGGTAACCAATCACATCATGTTGACTCATACAATGACTTCCAGGTGCACGTCGACATACTTGAATAAATAAACAGGGAAAAGTGGTCCTAACCTTTTAACAAGTGTAGGAGAGATGACGTTAAGAAACAACATTTGGCAACTGCTCTATGAATAACTGATTTGGCCAAGAATTAACAGTGGGTGCTAACATGACTGGTAAGGACATACTCTCAACGTTATCTTCCCACTAAATCATCAGTATTAATTTAGGCACAAAGTATAAATTAAACTTTATAGTAGAAAAACCTGACTGATATTCTTGGGCCAGGGACCAAGCTTTTGTCCTAAATAAAGGGGCAAAGGAATAGATAGCACAGGTCTCCTGACTGGATGTGTGAGAAAGACTTGGTGTCACCACTGCATTGTTTTTGCCCACAGAGCAGACATGAGCAGACAAATAACAGAGTCCACATAAAGGAGCGTCTACAGCCAACCCATGCACTCCATGGGGCAAGGCTGGGAAAGTAGAAAGACTGAAGGGCACCCGAGACCACTGCACACAGTGAGTGAGCCAGACCTCTGCCAGCTAACACATGTGAGGACAGCTCACAGTGAGCCCTACAAAAGGCCTGAGGATTAGGTGGTGGCCTGGTAACAGTACTAGCTTACTGGTGTGGACATAAGTACGAAGGTCATGGAGGAGAATGTGCTGGCTTCAAGGAAATGCACTCTGGAATACAGGGCAGTCCTGGGATGGCACAACTGTAACTTGCTCAAACAGCGCCCCCCCGGGGGGGGTATAAAATACTGTACTGCTAAGTGGGAGAGAGGATAAGAGACATGGCAAAGTGTCAACATGTCAGAAGTCTGGGTCAAAGGACTATGAAACTTCTTGTTATGCATAGTATCTTTCCTAGAAATATGAAGTTATTTCAAAATGAAAAGTTAAAACAAATGAACAAAACAGAAAACCAGGCCTACAAAACTGCTTGGTAGCTGCATTCTGCCTTCTAGATAGTAAATAAACCCTATCTCCAAGTCTTCCTTCCCAGGGACAATATCACCATCGTGCCCGGGTCACCAGCCACTGTTACCACCTAGCAGCCTCTCCTCCCTGGACCCACGCCTCACTCTGAGGGCACAGGATCACACATGGGGGGGGGTGAAGGCACGGCCCAATATGCACATGCCAGCGCCTGTGGGCTGGACCAGCATCTGCATTCCCAGGAAAGGAGTAGTCCATGGAAGAAAGGGAAGGGGCAGAGAAACCAGGGCAGGAGGGGTTCCAGGGAAGAACCAGCCAAGAGACCCCAGCCAAAAGGCCCACCAAGGCCTCATAGAGCTAGCTAGAGAGAGCTCCAAATTCACCTTCAGACTGAGGTGCCAGTGTCAGGCTGAGCCTTTGTGGCCTAGTACAAAGGCTCACCTCCCTAGCTACCCCTCAAGCCCACAAAGGATAATCCTTCCACCCCCCTGCCCCAATCCTGCTCACTACCTCAGTGGGTCTTAGACATTACTGGCAGTGAGGACTGCTACAAGTACAACACAAGTCTGTTCCGCATGTTGTCAATAAAGCCAGAGACCTGACAGCCTCAGTGATAGCCAGATACCACCAGACACTAAAACACAATGTGATCTGGTTACACTGGGACAGTTGATGTTAGGAAATGAGGCGTAAGAAAAATGAGGGAATCCTGGACAAAAGGTGGTACTACTGTCCCCATGGGTGATGCCTATGACCAGGCAACTCCCTTAGAGAAGGGCCAGGTTAAATGACCAAGGCAGCTTTACCTGGGAGCTGGTGATGGGCTGGTCCCACCAGGACTGGAGGAAAGCGGAGGGGGCACGCTGCCTTCAGTGGGCAGGAACCATGACAGGTACCTGTCCACCAGGGTGAAATAGGCACAGTCTGAAGTACGGACACGGAGGGACACGGGGAGTGGCTGGAAAACCAAACTCATCATTAGTGTGGGTTCTGGGCAGCACCCTGGCTTTCTCCAGGCACAAGTAACCACCCAGATGCTCCAGGCCAAGCCCCAACCCTTCACAGCACGATGTGGTAAAGCCAGCTGCACTCAGAGGCATCCTTTCCGTACCTTCTGAGTGATGAGGCTCAAGGCAAAGAAGAATATGTAATACTCAAATGGATCTGTTGGCAGGGTCAAGGAGTAAACACAGGGTTGGTGGCCACCTCCAACGACATATACTGACCACTCACAGCCTCCCCACCTTGCAGGCTACCGAAGGATACTGAGGGCCAAGTTCAGGCCAAGACCCCCAGTGGGGGGAAACTGGACCTTGTTGTGGTACAGAGGGCTGTCAGGAAGGATGTGCTCCTGGATGGATGCCTTCACGGGGCCCTGTGGACACAAGAAGGTAGGCTTCTAGGCAGGCACCAGCATGGTGCCTCCTAGGCAGTGCAACTCTTTGGGAAGGCTGCCGAGGAAGAGGTGAGCACATAGAACCTGCCTGTGGAGACAGTGCCCTTCCTCTGGCACTTGGATAACAGGCTTTACTTAGAATTTTTCTTGTCATCCTCACAAAAATCCAAACAGGAAGGAGAGCAGGGGAGTGTGCTTTTAAGCCCCATCTCCTTTGTCTCTCATATTCACTGAGTAAGTCACTCCTCAATTTTCCCCAGAAAGACTGGAGATTCAGGAGAGCAAAGGAACCAGTCACATCACCTGCCTAACATCCAAGTCAGCAGCAAACCATAGTGCCTTCTCTACTGGCAGAGTCTATAATGCCTCAGAAAGGCTGCTAGTGCAAGTTGTAATCTGTGATGCCTTCTGGGTCCTGCCTGCTGCCTAGGGTCACTAGCCTTCTCAGCCCCTGCCTGCTTGCTACCTAGCCACTTGTTTAGACCTGTAGCCTCAACCACCACTCTCACCACCACAGTTTACTTACAGGTAAGTAGGAGACAGGAAAGTCAAACTTATAGTCTTCAGCTTGAAGTTTATAAACCAACTTCATCATTGGGCCACTGTATATAAAGTTAAACAAAAACATCACAAATGAACTACAAACTATCTCACTCTGATTTCTTCATTTAGTATGTAGAGTGAGGAGAAAAATAAGATCACCCACAAGGAAGTATCTAGCCCTTTACAGGTGGCAAACCTACCTACCCAGGATCTAGAAATTCCATTACAATGCTGTACTCCACAGGGTTCACACGGCCCTGCAGGCACCGGAGGTTCCAGCCAACAAGGACACCATCCAAACTGCCGAAGATGCTCTCAACCAGCAATGGGAAGATGCTGTGCAGCTCCTGAAATAATGCAGGGAGGTGCGGGCAGACTTGTCAAGGACCAGTGCCCACTCCCATCCCAGCTCCTGTTCTGTACCATGCCCTGCCCACCTCTTTCTGAAAAGGTCACTCCCAGGTAGAGACCCACAGGACTGCCCCTGTCCCATAGAATATTGGTGTAGTGTTGAAAAGCACTTTTGAGTTCTTCCAATGGGGATACTGGGCAAACCAAGCAGCATCACTTTATATTTGGGCTGGTTAAATAAGCTAGCCTAAGGCTGAGGCAGGAGGATCTCTGTGAGTTTGAGACCAGCCTGGGCTACAAAGTGAGCTCAAGGCCAGCCTGAACTGCATAGTGAGACCCTGTCTCAAAAAGACAAAAATACCCCAAAAAAACCCCACAGCCTATGATTAAAAACGTAGTTTAAAAATTAGCTGGGTGTGATGACATATGCCTGTAATCCCAGCACTTGGAGGCTGAGGCAAGGAGGATTGCCATGAGTTTAGGGATAGCCTGGGCTACATAGCAAGACCTTGTCTCCAAACAAAACAAAACAAATAAAATAAAAAATAGAAACTTTTGATCTGAAGAGAGCTATTAAAAAGATCAAGATTGTTCATCAGTCAAGTCCCTGAAATAAAACTATGACTTACTGTCACTTGGTATCAACCTATTATATAGGCCAACTTCCTGGGCTACACAAATGTAGGTGTAAATTAAATACACATGTAAAAAATATTTACCTGAGTGTTTATCTACCTTGGCACTATTGATATTTTGGGTTAGACCCTTTTTGTGATGCAGGAGATTGTCCTGTGCATTAATCCCTGGCCTCTATCCACTAGAAGCATATATAGTAAATGTGCATATGACATGACCCAAAGAGATGCTGTACCTTTGCTGGAAAATCCTCAATGACTTTTACCAAGTCTTGGCACCTCTGTGCAAAGGGCTTATTTATAGAGTCGGCCTAGAAGACAAAGTGAAACAAATTACAAGCATGTATGCTCTACTCTTTTTGCAGGCATTCTGGCTTGAGTCAAAATGGTAATTCCAGCAATAGATAGGAGTCAGACACACAGTCACTAATCTGGTTCCCCAGCACCACATGCATCAGGTTCTACGTGTGCTAGCGGCCCCAAGGACACTACTAAAAGGGAAAAGCTATAGGTCTACCCTTTCTAGACTAGTCCTTCTCAGGCTTGCTTCTAAGCACTGTGCTCAGGCAATCAGAGGACTGTGTAATATCAGAATGAAACAGACCTCCATCAACCCATAAGCAGGGATTCTGGGCCAGGGTCAGCCCCACAACCAGCAGAGAACTCCTGTGTAGGTTACCTCTCGTACTCTACAAGTACTGAGTCTGCACACATGAATCAGAACTTCCCACCTTACCATCTATGATTACACTACCATGATCATTAGTGAGAACACCCCAAAATCAAAGATTACAGCAGAAGCATTCTTTTCTCTTAATCAGTGGAGAAGAGGGGAGGAAAAGGAAGGAAAGAGGAGAGGAAGGGGGAGAGGGCAGGAAGGGGGAGGAAAGGGGAGGAGAGGACAGCCTTAGAAAAATAAGGTAGCCTGAAATTATACATAGCCTCATCCAAATCAACACTAACCTTGAAAGGCAGCAGAAAAACCAGCAAACATTCAGGACAAGAACTGAGAAAACCTACCTGAAGTCCCAGGATGTGGAAAAAGCACCCTGACTACACAGAGAATTCTGTGTAAACAGGTTAAGATCAGGTGGAAAGGCCCCAGTGTTAACAAGAGGGCTTTCCCAAGGATGTCTAACACCTTGTCCACTTCCAAATACAAGTAGATATAATAGGGCCCGAGTCAGAGATGGAGACCTCAGCTGTTCAAATGATGGGTCCAATCTGTTGGCTCTAGTGATGTATACAAAGGAAAAATGCCCTTCCTAGTAAATGTTGACAAAAAGCAATCCCAGAGAACTAAAATTAGAAATCTTTATCATCACTACCACCCCCATACCTAATTTTTTAGCATCATGTTTACTACTTAAAATGTAATCCCAGCAGCACAGCAATCCCTCTCCATTTTTCACTGATAATAGTTATCAGAACACTTGATATATGCATAAAGATTTGTGGATCATCAACATTCTGACAGGTATCATTCTCATGTACTTTTCCCTCCTACTCTGGGAAGAATGAAAATGGCATCTGAATTAACTCATTCTGTAGATGAGAAAACTAGAGCTCAGAGGTTGAATAAACCCAAGGTCCTACACTAATAGGAAGGCAAATTCATGCTTAATCATTGTAATTCTGAGTCTTATGTTGTCTCTACCACATGCCACTAGAGAGAAAGCACTAAAAAACAACTACTAGAGAGTTCTCTGAATCAGTGGAAAGAACTGTTACGTCTCTCATCTATACATCTATTGTAACTCTGACACTTCAAAGGCAATTGATATTTACCAGTACAGAACTGGGCTGTTGTAGGTGAGGGAATGCCATAGTAGCCTTTCTTGGAGAGTCAAAAATGGTCATGTGAGGAAATCACTGTGGAAAGACAAAAATGAAATATCAGTATCTGTCACACAATAAAATATTATGGAGTCTCACAATATCCAGGAGACTATTTGCATAACTCAACATACTGTACCGTCAATTCCATGTTTTATAGAAATCTCATTCTCATACAGTCCATGGGCCAGCTTCGGAGCTGGTGTCTTTGGTAACGCTTATACAGCTCTTGCCACATGCCAGGACTGGTTCTGAGGCTTTCTACACATTTCCTCATTTGATCCTCTGTGATATCCAGAATTTTAAAGATAGCCTCCTCCATTCCTATCCCTTGGTTATTCAATCAAACGATATTTTATAGGTGCAACTCAAGTCCCAAGTCAGTGGACCCTAACATTAAGGGCAATCTCTAGCTGATAGCGCTGTATCTCCAAGGAACTTGATTCTGTCAGCAACCTCAATCAACTTGGGAGTAGATTCCTCCATAGAGTGGGAAAACAGGAGCAAAGCCACCAACACATTGATTTTTGACTTGTAATACCCTAAGCAGAGAATCAAGCTGGAGTCTGCCTGGACTTCCGATTATACATTTGGGAGACAACAAACGGGCGCTGTTTTTTGTTTGGTTTTTTTTTGGGGGGGGGGGATAATGAGGATTGAACCCAAGGCCTTCATACTGAATTACATCCCCAGTCTTCTTTATTTTGAGACAGTTCTCACTAAGTCATAAAGTTGCCCAGACCAGGCTTGAACTATCAGTCCTCCTGCCACCCTACATGTGTACGTTATGGTTGTGTCTAGATGCCCCCCTAAGCCTCCTGCAGTCATAGGACAGCTTCTGGCGTTTTTGACTGACTCATGGTCCAAAGCTGGGCTTACGGGTGTGAGTGCCATAGCCGCCCTGGGGCGGGGAGCCTGCACACAATATAAGGGAGGGAAAGAGGCTTGCTCGCTGCACTCCTCCCTTTTTGCTCTTGCTGCCTTTATTGTTTTCTGCAGCTATGAACTGTTGCCCTCTGCCACATGCCACTCTCCCTTGAAGCCAGCTGAGTATGGATTGAAATGTCCACAAACTGAGCTAATAAAAACCCTTTCTTTCTTTAATTTTGGGTGTCAGGTATTTTGTCCCAGCAATGAGAGAAAAGTAACCAAGGCAGTGTGGTTTTAAGGTGCTAAGTTTGTTAAACAAAAATAGAAAATACATCATCACAGCCTTATGAGGTCAGCACAGATGAGGAAACAGAACGGGGCTAGCTCACTTGCCCTACGCAGCCAATGAAAAGCAGAACCAAAATGCAAATAAATCTCCTCACAAACCTCTCATAAGCAGGTGGGTAAAGCATACTACCTATGCTCTATGCAATGAAAGGAGAAAAGCCAAGAGAACCTTTGAACAGGTCATCAGAAAATTTCCAGTTTGCTACATCTCTGCCCAACCTGGTCAGAAACGAGAAACACCCAGAGTTGGACTGAGCAGAGAGAAAGCCTGCAGAGTTCTATCAATGGGATAGTGATGGCTTTCCTGGCACCGCTTTATCTAGCACACGACCAAAGACAGTGAGGTGGCCACTGGCAGTGTACAGGGAGGAAGACGCTGGCCATTAAGGAGGTCCTGAAGGCAGTTGGGAGGAGATGCAAATCTTTGCCATTTCAAAGAGGAATACCTCCCAAATTTTAAAAATTCTTAACTCTGTCGATTTCAGTGTTAAGGAACACTTAAAATGCCTCAGTGCTGACCTACTTGGTCAACAGAACACCACACAAATCCACAATTACCAAAGCAGCATAAAACTTCAGACTGTTTGATAAGCGCAATACGTTAGAGGTGAAGTGAAAGCATCTCTTGCTCAGAAGAAGCTTCAGGTCTTTCCCTGAAGAGGGCAGTGTCTCCAAGCACTCTTGCTTTCTGACCCTGTCACAACCACGCCCCCCCCTTATTAAACCCCTCCGCATGCTGTGTACAGTCGGTTCGCTTCATCTCGCCCCAACATCCACTTTAGGAGCTGCTTCGGACCCGATATGGGGATTTCTTCTGACAGTGCGGGTCCTCTGCCAACGCCAGTCAGGCCAAGCGTATCGCCCGACTGCCAAGACCTTCTGGCCGCTGAAAAGCAGCAGCATGCCATTCTGTTGTTCACAAATCTCCTATGGCGTCAAGCGCTGCTGAGACTCCCCTATTAAAGAGGAGGGGCTGAGGCCGAACGATGTCCAGCCACACAAGGAAAGGCCTGAGTCGGAACCCGCTCATCGAGCCTAAGGTTCACCTTTAACCCAACTCGGTGGGCAAATGTTAACCGACCTCATCCCGAGACGAGGTGTGCGAGCTGCGGGAGAAGGTGCCACCAGGCCAGAGTCCGGGAGGGTGGTAATAAGGACTCAGACGGAGCCCTCTCCTCTTTCCACCTCGCCGGCCCACACCAGTAGGGTGGCCGGTGCCCGGGCCGAAACCCTAGGCTCGCGGGGAAAGGAAGACGGCCTCGGCGGAGGCGCGAGGAAGCCGCAAGAGCGCAGAGCCGTCCCGCGCGTGCCTTTAACCACTCACCTGTGGAACCTTTAGCACTGCAGCCCTAGGACTGGAAGCCGCCATTCAGCCACGGGGCGTCAAACTGTCGTCATCAAGCTGCGCGCGACACCCCCCCCCACCCGGCGGGAAAATTGCCCCTATCTTTTCCATTGGCTACTTCAAAAGGCGCGTGCGCAAAGCGAAAGCCCGCCCCGCTGTAGGCGGGGGTACTGAAAGCGCCTGCGCAGAGGTGGCCCTGATCCCCTGTGGCTAATCATTTAACGAATTTTAGCCACAGCGGGGAATGCATGCTCCTGCGCTTGAATATGGTCCATTTATTAGGTCCGTCAGCCGCACTTCCCTATGGGGAACCTGTACCTACGTTGATTGCCCTTCCTTTATTAAGCGCACACTATATGCCAGTCTCTTCCCTATGTGCTGCTACCTAAGAAAGCATGACAGTCCAATCTAGTAGGGAAGATGATAGGCAAGAAGCGGACCACTGTGCTCTCCTACGGCATCCCCCACGCCTGACACACTGCCTAACACCTAGTAAAAGCTCAATAAGTCTCTCTGTAAAGATCGAATGACCCGGGGTGCTCCCCGGTTGGCCCTGCAGAGAGAAGCACGGCCAGGAGAGTGCGCTGCGGGGGCGCGCAGCGGCGGAGAGGGAGGGGAGGGAGGTGTGGGCGAGGCCGAGCGTGTGTTTGCAGGCTGTTGGCCGCGATGGCGGCAGCCGGCGGTGGGCTGGAGGCGGCTACGCTGCAGAAGCTTGCGCTGCGGCGGAAGAAGGTGCTGAGCGCCGAGGAGATGGAGCTGTACGAACTGGCACAGGCAGCAGGCGTAGCCATCGACCCCGACGTGTTCAAGTGAGCGAGTGCGGGTGGGGGCCTTGTGCTCTTCTGTGCTCCAGGCCCTGTCTGGCCCGGACGCTCTGGTCTAGAAGACCCGCCTGCCCCGCACGCGCCTTGTCGGGGTTTTTCGATGGCCCCGCGGGTCCGTCCTTGCTGGAGCAGGCCTTGTCCCACCACGGGGTGGATTCACTGAGCATGGCGTTTCTTCTCACCAGGATCCTGGTGGACCTGCTGAATCTGAACGTGGCCCCCCTCGCAGTCTTCCAGATGCTCAAGTCTATGTGCGCCGGGCAGAGGTTGGCCAGCGATCCCCAGGACCCTGCAGCTGTGTCTCTGCCCCCTGCCAGCGTACCCGAGACTCGAGGTCAGAGCTGGGCCCGTGCTCCCAGCCCTATGTGGAGAGGGTGGCTGGGCACAGCGTCAGCTTGGCCCTGAATGGCCGGATTTATTAATCCTGTCTTCCCAGGACTTACAGGGTCAGGTTCCAGGCATGCTTGGGAGTGCACTTGCAGATCAAGGGGTCTCAACGGGGAGCTGGGGTGGTCCAAGCAGGATAGGGTTCTACTGCCCCAGCTTCATCTACCTCTTCACTCATACCTTCATTCTGCAGAAATAAAGGTGGCTTTGGTACCTGACCTCCTTGGCATTTATGGCCTCCAGGGAAGTGATTAGAGACTGGTGCAGGCACCCCTTTCAACGTGTGCCCAGGTTCTGGCCAGCTGGGCCTCCCTTGGAAAACTGCAGATGTTGGTGAGGAGAGTATGTCATGGTAGAGCCTCCGGTGGCTGCTCCAACTCCATCCCTGTGTGTTGCTTCTGCCCAGGGTGGCTATCTGGAACCTTCTGAAATGTAGCAGAACCTCCCAGGCAAATGGAAGGAAGACCTGGGCTGGGTCCCTTGCCTGGAAACACACACCCACACAGGCATCCTGAGGAGGGGCAGAGGGCAAGCCAGGCCCCCTGTGGGGAGATGTGCCAGGGCCCTGGGAACCCTCATGTCCTGGTCAGAAAGACCCTGGGCAATGACATCTAGGCGTCCTCACTGACCCACCCTCTGCTGTCTTTGTGTCTCTTTCTCTGACCTCCAGAGGCCTTTCTCTCTGCCAGGAGCAGTACCCCCCCTGCAAGGTCCTCCTTTTCCTCAGCTCTGCGGCCTGCGGCCTCTCCAGTTCTGCTCCACAGCCCAGCTGCCATGCTCTCGCCTCTCTCTCCCGGGCTCCCTGCTTCCCTCCGGTTCTCTTGCTGCCTGTTCTCTCCTTTCACAGGTTGCGTTTATTGTCTTATCTCTGGGGGTTTTGGTGTGCTCTCTGGTGTCTGTGGAAACTGCAGTTGCCCCACAAGACCAGACCAGCTTTGAGCTGCGGGAGCAGGACCATGTGGGCCATCTCTCCCACACTGTTTAGAACCAGGTCATGCTTTCTGGCTTTGTTTATTAAAGACAGTATTTCTACAACATGCAGTCAGGCTAATGTCAAGGAGGGGACCCACACTTCTGCGTTCCAGAGGCTAATAACTCCAGTGTGTAAACCTGGAGGACAGCAAGCTGAGGGCTGGGGAACAGGCAGCAGGGGGTGCTGTGGGGAACATAACCTCAGCCCTGAGAAGCACTTCAGCGTCTTAGGAGCAGTCGCCTGCCTGGGTGGTAGGTCTGGAGGATAGTGGATGCGGTGCCTCCGCCTGGCCACCTTGGTGGCACGTGAGAATGATGTGTGCTTGTTCCACAAGTCACACTAGCAAACTGAGTCCCCTTTCCTGCTTCACTCCCAGGCTGAGACCTTTCATGTGTCACCAGGTGTGGTGAGGCTGGGGGCTCAGGACTGTGGGAGCTCACTCGCTCCCTCCTCCAAGCCCTTCCCCTGCTGCCCACCTCGAGGCAGTTCCGGGCGGGGAGGGCGGACTACAGGCTGAGAGAAGAAGTTGCTTGGGGAGTTTTCAAAGGGAAGGGGAAACCGAGAACGGGTTTCCTCACTGTAGAGGATATTGTTACTCAGTGACCCCAACTGCTGGGCACAGCCCGTGGCACCAAGGGCACAGAGGGAAAATGAAATGAACATGACTTGGGTCTAGTGAGAGGTGGCGAGACAAACGGAGTGTGCAGATGGGAGGAGGTGTGGCCTGTCCAGTCACGGGAGGCTTCAGCATCACCAGAGCAGTAAGGGTTAAGCAGGGTAGGACAGGAGGGGCCCGGGCAGGGCCCTTGCATCCCTGCCAGGCGGTGTAGGTAGAGGGGGTGCTGAGTGAGGGCAGGCAGAGGTGCAGGGCAGTGGTGTGTATTGTGTCCAGGCCACTGGCAGGTGGAGAGGGAGCAAGTGGGGAGTCAGGAGGTACATGGAAGCAAGGCACAGAGGGCTTAGGAGGGACATGGCATGAATGAATGGAAGCTCCAGGGGAATTGAGGAGGAAGCCTCAAGTGTGAGGACTGCAACGGTCCCACAGAGTTGTTGGCTGTCAGGGGCTCAGCTCTACAGACGCGTACCCCAGGCCCTGGGTTGTGGGGAGAGGCGCAGTGTGGGGGAAGAGAGGAGCAGAGCCGAGGCAAGCCTATACACTCGTAGTGTGCCGCACCAGGGAAGGTGCGGAAAGATCTCTGAGGGCTGCCTGTTACAGCATCCATCCACACAGACCATCCCACAGATGACAAGAGCCAAGGCAGGGAAAATAGCGGGACTAGTCAAAGTGCAGCGTTGTGGGAATGTGAGAGGCGCTCAGGACCATCTGAGTTGCTGCCCATGGGTTTCCCACAGTACTCAAGTGTGAAGTTGCTCCAGGCCATAGGCCTGAGCCTTGCTCAGGCTCAAGTCTGTGAGTTACAACAAGCACAAAAAGTGGGCCGTCTAGGTGGCCTGCAGGGACTCATGCCCAGCAGAGAAGGGGAAAACAAAACCTCAGAAGCACAGAGATGTAATATTAGTCACAGGGAGGGTCTATAGTCATTGAGGAAAAATTAAATTCTTTTGAGTATTCTTTGATTGAGTTTAAGGAAGCTACATTTTGCAGATGTCCGCCAGACATGGAAGGTGAAGTTAGGTGTATAGAGGGTACGAGTGTCATACAGCTGTGCTGCCCAGTAAGGGAGCCATGAGCTATGTATGGCCAGTGTACTTGAGGGTCACTGAATGTGTAAGTACACACTGGACACTGAAAAACTGAAACAAAAATAAATGCAACAGCTTATGAGTATATGTTGGTTAAATACGGAAGTGATAACATAGTCATCCCTCAGTATTTGTGAGGGTTTGGTTCTAGGACACACTCACACCCCCACCATGAGTAGCAAAATTCACAGGTGTCAAATTCCTTATATGAAATGATATGGCATTTGCATGTAACTTGTGCATATCCTCCCATATACATTTTAAAATGTAAATTATCTAATCCCAGCACTCAGCAGGCTGAGGCAGGAAGATGGCTGTGAGTTTGAGGCCAGCCTCAGCTACAAAGTGAGCTCAAGGCCGGCCTGAAGTGCATAGTGAAACCATCTCAAAAAGGCAAAAATAAAAATAGTAAAATGTAAGTTATCTAACATGACTTTAAAGTGACTTTTAGGTTATTTTTCTTTACAGTACTAAGGATAAAACCTAGGACTTATACATGCTACCACTAAGCCACACTCCCAGCCTGTGTTGATTTTTCTTAGAGATAGAGTCTTGTTTATTTGCCCAGGCTGGCCCTGAACTGAACTAGTGATGTTCCTACCTCAGCCTCCTAACTAGTTTAAACAACAGGTGTGGGCCAGTGCACCTAGCTTTTCTGTGTAATCTCTCCAATACTTACAATTTTTACTCTAATGTAAGTGCTGTGATTTGGTAAGTAGTTGTCTTGTCATTTAAGGAATGGTGACCAGAGAAGCAGACTGCATGTTCCATACAGATCTGTTTGTTTTTTTCAAGTATTTTTTGATCCATAGTTGGTTGACCCTGGAGGTGTAAAACCCACAGACACAGAAGGCTAACTATCTATGGGGTATCTTGGGTTAATCAGAATATGTGATTGAAATAATTTCCCATTTCTTTTTTGTGTGACTACTAGAAAATTTTAAATTACATATGTGGTTTGAATCCTATTCCTGTTGGAAGTGTTGCTCCAGCAGTTTCATGGTGGCACTTTTCACAAGGCCAGGGAAAGGCTGTGTATGCGTGTTTTGTGTGCAAGAGCATGTGCACGTGTGTACAGGGAGGGGGTTGCTGGACACATCCACATGAAAGAACACTTTTCAGGAAGTGTAGGCTGAGGGTGCCCATCCTGCATATTTATCTTTGCCACTGGGCCTGTGTGTCCTTCAAGTATTAATTAGCCACTGTTACTTTGTGGCCAGAGGGCAGCAGTACTAGCTGGTGACAGCACAGATCCTCTGGGGCTGCCTTGGCTGCCCACCCTTCCTAGTCACCAGACCCTGCCCCCAGCCTTGTGGGGTAGCTGTGTGCTTTGCTTGAGGAGCTGATTGGTCCCCTCCAGGGCAGTTTGTGCACGTGGGAAGGTCTGGGGTGGCCTGCTGTGCTCCCTCCATCCAGTGTGCTGCAAACCTGGTGCTGCCTCACCCTGTCTGCAGCAAAGCCCTGGAGAAGAATCTGTCAGGTTTTCCTACAGGCTGCATAATTCTCAACCTCTCCTTGTCCCCTTCTCTGTTTTTATCCTCCTGACACTAATGCCTACTGGCCCATGTTGCCTGGAGATGGTGGTCTCACCATCAAAGCAGAAAATCCACACTCCAGGACCAACAGGAAGGGATGAGAGAATCAGGGCACACTGGGGATTTATTTTGTTCTTTGTTTCTGTTTAGACAAGATCTTGTTATGTAACCCAGGCTAACACTGGAACTCCTGGGCTCAAAGGATCCTCCTGCCTCAGTCTCTTGAGTAGCTAGGACTATAGGTGTATGCAGCCACACCTAGATACACTAGGGTTCTTTACAAATCCTCGCTCCCCACCAGCTCTGCCTCACCAGCCAGCTGAGTGTACAGGGGATGGTGAGTTGAGGCTCACAAAGGTCACTCCAAAGATAAATAGCCAGTGGTTCCTGGCCTTGCACACTCCCTGGCTTCTCGGACTCCCCAAATCATGACAGGTGGGTGATAGGCTGGTACATTTTAGGGCTTTGCTCCTTCATGGAATCACAAAATGCTTAGGGGTCACCAGGTGGTTTCAGGGTGAAGAGCACTCATTTTTTGAAGAGACTAAGCCAGGGTATTTCACACATTTGTTGATGCTTGTGTGTCTGGTGTGTAAGAGGGCATTCTTGGGACTGGGCCTTGGAGTGTCAGTTGCCGTGGTGCTCCTATCCCATCTCACTCTTAGCCCTGCTACAGGGAGCTGGACTTGACAAAACTGGGCTTGCCACTTTGAGATGCAGCTTGAGCCTCCCGTCAAGTCGCTGCAGACCATTCTCCTTGGGCCTACAGCCACACTCTTAACCTCCTTGTCCATGCATAACACGAGCAAGCCTGAAGTGATAGTGTCCTAGCTGACAGTGGAAGTGTGTGATTCCTGAAAGGTTCCAAGAATGATACAAGAGGCTGGGGATATAGCTCAGTGGCACAGTGCCTGCCTGGCAAGCGTAAGGTTCTGAGTTCAGTTCCCAGTACAAAAAAACAAACGAAGAATCCGCTGTATACTTGGGTGGCTGGTACAAAAAACCAACCAAGAATGATACAGAACTAGATAAACAGGCTTCTTTTGTTATTAGACTCTTCAGGTGCTGAGGGTGATACCCAGGGCCTCACACTTGGAAGACAAGTGAGCTACCACAGACCTACATCCCCAGCCTTAGATTATTTTCTGATGTCTTCTATAGCTCAGAGTTATGTTGTTGGTTTGTTAGGTTTAGGAGCCCTGTCAAGTTTTTGTTTTGTTTTTGCAGTACTGGGGATTGAACCCCAGTCCTTCACACTGAGCTACATCCTCAGCCATTTTTTTTATTTTTTGAGACAGTGTCTCACTGAGTAGCTAGGCTGAGCTAGAACCTCTTATCCTCGTGCCTCCGCTTCCTAACGTGCTAGGATGATAGCCAGGTACCGCCATGCCTGGCAGCCCTGCTACATTTAAAGATGAGAGTACATCATCTCAGTTTCCAGAAGGATCTAGTCAGTGTCCTGAGCAGGAGAAAAGAAACCCACGTGTGCGGCAGGCTGAAGCAAAGCTGGCTTTAGAGTCAAGCCCACTTGTAAGATCTGTCCTGCCATTTGCGGACCAGGGGCTGAGCCTTAATTCGGCTTCCATCAAGAAATGT
Organism: Dinomys branickii; assembly: GCA_004027595.1. Taxonomy (NCBI): domain Eukaryota; kingdom Metazoa; phylum Chordata; class Mammalia; order Rodentia; family Dinomyidae; genus Dinomys; species Dinomys branickii. The sequence continues at coordinate 5,987 of PVLD010006559.1, read as the reverse complement.
CCTTCACTATGAGTAGGTGGGCACAAGGCCTGGGTCACTGCTGTGGGCAGCAGGTATGCTCACATACCTGGCCCAGACTTCAGAGGGACTGTAGCATTTAGGATACCAGCATGTTGAGGGAGATGCTGCAGAGTGGCAGGACATGTCCACCTCTTAGAGATGGGACCCACACCCACTAGTCATCATTGGGGACCAGATCATGGCTGTTTGTACCAAAGGAAATGTGTGTTGACTTTTTTCTGCTTTGTGGTATTCATTCTGAGTGGGCCTGATATCACCCCCCCACACACGTGGTCCTGTCCACCCTGCTCTTCAACTATGCCAGACCATTACTGTCTTTAGGTTTTTTGTTTTGAGGCAGGATCTCACTATGTAGTCCAGGCTAGCCTTGAACTCACTATGTAGCCCAGATTGGCCTCAATTTCTGGTGATCCTCCTGCCTCAGCCTGCCAAGTGCTAGGATTCCAGGCATGCCACCACACCCACCCATTACTGTCTTTACTAAATCTATCATATACAACACTTTATTCTCCTTTCCTGGGGATTGAACCCAGGGTCTTTGTGCTGAGCTGTAATTTCCAGCTTGCTTTTGATACAGTCTCATTAAGTTGCCCAAACAGGCCTTGAACTTGTGATCCTCCTGCCTCAGACTCCCCAGATGGTGGGATCGTGGATATGTGTTACCATACCTGGTAAGGCAGCACAAAGTTGAAGGTGGAGGTGAACTACTAGCATTCTGAACATGGTACCATGTTAATCCTCCCTATGCCAACCAGCAGCAAAGATCCCAGAAATTATTCTCCCAGACATCCTCTTGAAGGCTGTCCTGTCGCTGCAAGAAGCTGGGCAATGGTGAGCCCAGAATGTAAGCTGTAAGCTGTAAGAACGCCCAGAGGAGCCATGGCTGCCAGTGACTCAGATATACGACCCTCTACTCACCTGCTGGATGTGACAGATGGTGAAACGGAAATGATGTTTCTTAAACTCTAGGGCATAGTTTGCTTCAAGAACATAAAATCCCTTTTGCAGGCTATCTGATTAAAACTGATAAAGAGGCCAGGGAAGAACTGGTGTCAAAGGGCCAAAGCGAAGGCTGGAGTTGCCCCCAAAGCAGCAGCAGCGAGTTCCTGTAAGGGGTGGTCTCAAATTGGGGAGAGGCCAGTTGGGATTCCAAAGTATTCATTAGAAAACTTACAGAGGAGGGCCGTAGTATGTCCTGGAGACAGACTGAAGAGGTTACCTAGGCATGTCCCAGGGAGGGAGGGGGTCAGCCTATATTTATATGAAGTTCAGGGAACCTGGCTTGGACCAGGGCTAGTTTCCAAGTGCTTAGCAACATATTTGAGCTTTTGGTGTTTCAGGCAATGACCTAAGTAAGTTAATCAGTGTGTGAGAATGGTCAAGGTCTGCAGGAGAAAACATGCAGCTGGCTAGGTCACAGAAGTCAAGGCATTGTTTCCTAGGACAAAGAAAAAACAGGGTAGGGACTTGGAGAACCCAGTATCATTGGTCAGGGAGGGGACACATGCCCTGCTAAGAGCTTTCAGGGCAGACTAAGCCAGGCTTGACAGGAGACCGACTATCCATGTGGGAGGAACTGAACCCATGGGCAAGCCTGCTCGTGGACATGTGCTGTTGCTGTAGGGTCCTCTGTCTTATAGATGCGTCAACACCTTTGGCTTTGCTCAAGTATGCCTGTAGATCTTTCTGGCTATTTTCATAAGAAAGATAAGAGTAAGCAAAACAAAAAACCAAGTTACATGTACAGGTACAAATTGTCTATGATGAATCTGATCACTATGTATATCTAAAAAGTACCAATAAAATCAGATTGAAAAATAAATTCTCCATTGGCAAGAGAAGACATTTTAGCAGCTACAACATGAACTAGTATTAAAAACAAGTCATTTTTATTGAGCACTTACTATGGATCCAACAGTGTATTGAAGATTTTATATGTAGATAATCTGTAATTCAGCCATCTAACCGTAAAATGTTATTGTTATATGGATAATGCAACAAAGAAGACAGACAGAGATATGCTTGTCCAGCATCTAGACTTGTAACCACATGTAAAGCAGTGCTCAAAAATCAATCAGTAAGTGCCTGCCTGGCAACAATGAGGCCCTGAGTTCGATTCCTGGTACCAAAACGGAAAAAAAATCAGTAAGCCCTGATTTATCACATTTGCTGACTTCCACGGTATAAATATTCCTCCTACGGCCCGTCAATGTCTGATTATGGAGTTAGAAGAGCTGTGCAGAGGTGGCACTGAGGTGCCTTTATGAGCCAAGTGTAGCTTCTTGAGGTCCGAATCACCCAGCCGCACCATCCGGCTTGCAGGCCTTTCTACTGTTGCTCCTCCTGGCTAAAGAGGACGAATATTCCTCCTCCTGAAAGGATGTCATCCTGCAGCAGCTGGATGGTAGGAGAGAAGGCAGGGAGTCCAGGGATAGGAAAGGGGTTGAGGAAATCAAGTTGCAGAGAGCGTGCTTATTCTCTGCAGGGCCCCAAATATTAACCAGTCAGGAGATGAAAGGAAGGAACAACTCAGGTATTTAAAGTGACTAATTTCATTCTCAGAGATGGGAAAATTGTAACTCAGAACTGTCCGCCTCCCAAGGCTTCTAGCCCCCATGTTGCTGTTTCCATTGCTGTCTCCATTCCTATTGCATCCTTCCAATCCCATCCTTTCTTTTGGTGCCTGGAATAACACCTTAAGTTAATGTAAATTAGAGGCTTGTAGGGTGTTGTTGTTTGGAGTCAGCATTTTTTCCAGTGCTGGGGACTGATCCCAGGACCTTGTACATGCTAAGCAAGGGGAAAAAAAGCAAAGTATAGATCAATGAATATATGAACCAGTAGGTTTGATCAGGGTGACTATCTAGTAGACAGTTACCACTGGAACCCAATCATGGAATCCATAGCTAAACCCGAGCACAAGGCCTGAACCCTGTGTTCAAAGGGTGCTCCGGGAAACAAGGAGATAAACTATTCAGAAAGAGCTCTCAAAATCAGAACCCTGGCTTTAGTCCTTAATGAGTGCTCTACTTCCTGGCTGTCTGATCAAGGCAGTGGTGATAGCTGGTTCAGTGTTAACATGCACTGGTGGAGAGACAGCGAGTTCCTTCTGCCATTGCCGGGGGACAGGCAGATTCCATGTGCCGTTCAGCAGACCCACTAGGCTTGCCTTCCCCTAAATGGATCCATAGTGTATGTTCTTTCAAAGCATTCCGGCTTTGGCTCTGAGACACCTAGAAATCATCCTGCACACTTGCAAGGGCTTTCTCTGAAACATGCTAATTTAGGCAGCCTAGGACCCGTGGGCTGTGGGGTCATTGGCTATTTAGCAGCGTACACACTAACACAGATATAAATGTTAAGGAACCACATGTTGTAGGCATGTTGCAATAATAGAGCTTGCCCACGTTCCTAACACTTATGTGGTTCTGTCTTCTCAGGGAGGAATAGAGGCGGCCCTGCTCTTGGTGGAGTACCCACGCTGGCAGAACGCAGCAGTCGAGAAGGATCGAGCCAGAGGATGCCCCGCCAGCCCAGTGCAACCAGGCTGCCCAAGGGGGGCGGGCCTGGGAAGAGCACCTCTCGCAGCAGCACATAGTGTGGGAGCACAGACTGTTTTGCTCACCTGCTGGGTGCCATCATTCTCTCAAGAGGCTGCATGCTGTTTCCTTCTATTAAACCTTTCAAGAGCTGATGGTCGGGATCAGATGTTCTCTATCGATTTCTACGTGTATTAAAGCACAAAGACCGCAGGGCACCGAGGCACATGCTTGTTATTTCAGCCGCTCAGGAGGCTAAGGCAGGACTGCAAATTTGAGGCCAGCCTGGGCAACTGAGCAAGACTTTGTCTCAGCAAATAAAAAGAGATAGGGAAGTACAGAGCTAAGTGGTAGAGCACTTGCTTAGCCTGTGTGAGGCCTTGGGTTCAACTCCACTACTGTAAAGAAAGAAAATCACAAAGATTTATAGTGAGTATTGTATACGAGTCCTGGTTCTGTTGTATCCAAAACAAGGGGCCAAAACCAGTAACTGCCTGGTTTTAGGGCATGAGAGAATATTTACACTGCCAGATCTTTTAGAAACAGGTGAAAAAAGATTGCCTTGAAGTGAAAAGTATGGTGTTCCCTGCCGTGACTATTCAGAATATTAGTGGCCACAGATGGCAGTGGGTGGACATGGTGTTTCCAAATGACCATGCACAGTGAGGTCAAGGTAGATGTACTGTGACCCTCTGTGGGTCATGAGATCCCCTTCCAGGCTGAAGCAGGATGATCACAAGTTCAAGCCTAGTCTGACAACTTAGTTAAGACCCTATCTCAAGATAAAGAATTAGCTGGATGTGGTGGTGCTCCCTGTAATCTCAGCCCTCGGGAGGCTAAGAGGATCATTTTGAGTTTGAGACCAGCCTGGGCTACAAAGTGAGCTCAAGGCCAACCTAAAGTGCATAGTAAGACCCCCCACCAAAAAAAAAAAATTTAAAAAAGGGCCGGGAAGGCAGGCAAGGTGACACACACCTATAATTATAGCACTTGGGAGGTACAGGCAGAAGGATCACCATGAGTTTTTAAGCCTGGCCTGAACTATATAGCAAGGCCTTAAGATGGGCGTGGTGGTGCATGTCTGTAATCCCAGCACTTGGGAGGCTGAGACAGGAAGATTGCTGCAAGTTTGAGACCACCTTGGGCCACAAAGTGAGGCTGAATGACATAGCAAAACTCTTGTCTCAAAAAGACCAAAAAAAGCCTTGTGAAGGATAAATGAAAATGGGCTGGGAACCAGGTACAGTAGCATACTCTTGTAATCCCAGCACTCTGGGAGAATGAGGCGGAAGGACTGCAAGCTCAAGCTAGCATGGGCAGTATAGCAAGATCCAGTCTCAAAAAGGGCTGGGTGAGCTGAACATGGTGGCACATGTCTGTAATCCCAGCACTCGGGAGGCTGAGGCAGGAGGATCACTGCGAGTTTGAGACCAGCCCAGGCTACAGTGAGCTCAAGGCCATCCTGAACTGTACAGTGAGACCCTGTCTCAACAAGACAAAGGGTGCGGTGGGCTGGGTATATAGCTCAGTATGAGGGCCTAGGCTCAAACCCAGAACTGCCCAAAAGCGGGGGGCAGGGGCTGAGGATGTAATGCACTCCAAAGGTCCTAAGTTTAATCTCTATACCACAAAATAATACCTACATCCCTAGGCCTTGACTGACCATTCAAGACAGGGTCTTGGAAAGTCAGTAAATTGCCCAGATTGCACAAAAACTTGATATCTTCCTACCTCAGTCTCAGAGTGCTGGGATCTAGGCCTGTATGGCCACTGACTTCATACTTGATGTACTGTTTTAGGGATTTTGTGGACATTCCCTACCCACAGACCTCAGATTTAAACACTCCATCTCTACTTCTAATACTAGTCACCATATTTCATCAATGGAGAAGCCCCTGAATAGTAAATTCAATGGGAAAAAAACCTTAGTTCTCATAGAAGTTGGTAAATCGTTATGCTTTGAAACCCTGGATTTCAAATATTGCCGTCAAGTTAGCTCACTTTAGCAGTGGTTTCTTAAACATTACAGCAGTGCTGGCCCCAAGGTTCACTGAAGAGCAGACGGGAGCCCGGACCAGCTTTCCACATAGCTTGGAGATCTTGCCCATACCTGTGGGCAGATAGACAGCACAACAGACACAAGGATTTACATAGAAATTTTAATTGTAAATAACCTGAAAACACCCATAGTACAGGGTAGCAAAAGACATTAGAAGACAGGAAATGTCTGCCAGCTGCTCCTACTCAGTATTCTTCCCCTTCTTCAGCCTCTGCTTCCACAGAATCCACGCCCACCTCTTCATAATCCTTCTCCAGCGCTGCCAGGTCCTCCCGGGCCTCGGAGAACTCCCCTTCCTCCATGCCTTCTCCCACGTACCAGTGCACGAACGCCCGCTTGGCATACATGAGATCGAACTTGTGGTCCAG